>VYZQ01058297.1:181599-228671 GCA_013400655.1 Mystacornis crossleyi | reverse complement strand
ACTATGAGTCTAATTAAAAAAAAAAAAAAAGTAAAACTCTAACTTCCAGGATCCTGGATCTCTGGTGGCCTCCAAATCTTTAGGGTTAATAGGATTGAATCTGAGGTATTTTTGCATTTCCACCCAGAAGCAGAGAATGTTTGTTCCTTCCCTTGGGGAAACAAAACAGTTGAAATACATCAGCTTTACTGCAAACATTCCGTTTTGGGAGTACATCTCCGTGCGGCAGGCAGGCTTTCTCTCGAGTGTGTTGTACACTGGAGACACTGGCATATGGCTTAGAGATGGAAGAGATCCCTTTCTGTTCTGGAAATTGCCATGGAACTTGAAGCTATTCTTCCTGGTGTTTAACTTCCTGGACAATGATTGTTGTTGCCACCACAAGCAAAGATTCTTGCCATGCAGACTTTGTAATAAATTAGTAGGTTGCTTATGCAGCTGTGTAGGCAGCATGGCTTTTGTGGCAGCAGAACAGTTATTGGCAATGGACCTGGCTCTCTTTCACACTCTGTCTTCAATAAAAGTGGAAGGATGATTAACTGTCATCTTGAATTTCTGGGATGAAATGTTCTACTTTAAGTGTAAACCATAGGACAATTTCTGTAGGTGTTATTACTGGGAATGTTTTGGAACCTGCATGAGGAATATTTAAATATCACTGATATCTATTTATTCAAGTAGTTTCTTCATGTTTCCCAGGGTGCACATCTGTTCTTACCCCAGAGAAAGGAGTAAAGAGAGAAAACTTAAATTTGAATGAAGCATAGCTGTGATAACAGCAAACCCCGCTCTTCCCTTGGGCTGTTAATGTTCCCAGGTCTGCAATTTCAGTCAGTTAAGGCAGGAGGAATGACTGCCCAAAATGAGCACTCGGTAGAGGACCTTTTGAAATTAGTCATGTCTACTTCATCCAAGTTTCATACTGAGATCAGAACTGTGTTCTTGCTCAGACTGATATCAAGCAAACCTGCTCAGGTGACCACCCACTCTGAGACTTGGTTGCCTGGGTAGTTTGTTAGGTGGTACTTCAGGATATAGAGCTGAAAAAGCTGAAAAGTTCCTTGTGGGAGGTGTCTCCCCAAGACCCCTGTTGGCACATTTGTTATGTACTATTCCAATTTCAGCTCTTTTTTGTGTTAAATTTGACTTGGCTCCTCATGGTCAAATGTGATCTGTGTTTTTCACAGATCTGTCACAGGAAAATAAATGCTTAAACGAGAATATTTTTCTTTATGGACGGAAAACCCCTAAATTTGTATGTCAAGCCTGGCGCACGCTTCTTTGTAGGAGGTCATAGAGTCTGTAGGCTGGAACACAAGTCTGTATTCAGTCTCTGGCCCTGCAGATGCCCATTAATCATTATTTCCAGTTATAAAACAATATATTCCTCGTTGCTTCACCAGGGTTTTGTGGAGATTAACTGTGAGCAGAGCCTGGAAGTGCCCTGCTGTGCACACAGCAATGTCCTCACCCTGAGTGCACCCAGCTCCGGGTACAGGTTGTATCTGAGAGAGGAGGGATCACAGTCAGTGCTTGGGGACATCGTTGAGTCTGTGACTCACTTCCATGGTACCCTCTCCTGTTTAACTCCAGCCTGGGTGTTTCCTCAGTTCTCCTTCCTGCTCTCCATCAGTCCTGCACATCCCCACGTGGTGGACAGGGATGTACAGGACAACGGGATTTTTCCTGCCCAACTTTGTTTCAGATGAAGTGAAACATCCTTCCTCAGGCTTTTCCTGCCAACCTGGCAGGTTGCTATGGATTAAGCTCCTTAATCAATCCAGACAAACCACTCCATGCTGCTTCCTGGTGGTCAATACCTCCAGTCACTTGCCATTTCAGTAGCTCAGAGACTAATGATCCTTCATTCTGCAGACAGAGATGTGCCAGAAAGCAAAAGCTGCTAAATAGCCACTCCAGACGGAGCTATAAAATCCCTTTGCCTCTGTCCTTTCCCACCACCATCAGCTGGTAGCATAGCAACTGCTGAAGCTGCTTGAACTTGAGTTGACCTGAAATTACATGTTTCTCAGTTTACGTGTTTATTAATGCCTTTCTACTTTTTTTGGTGCTTGTTGAGTTTACATTTTTCAGTCCCTGTGGGAGATTAGCAGCTTGTTCATGCAGAAAGCAGAAATAGACTTAATAACATGTGATAGATGAGCTCAGATGGACCCTGGAATTAGAAACATGAGGGAGAGCTGAAGGTGGCCCTGAGCAGTGAATGGTGGAGAGGCCCTTTGCTCTGGTAGGATGTGGATGCAGTTTTCCATACCCTTGTGCAGACTTGGTAGAGCCATGAGGATGAGCAGCATCCCCCAGGCTGTTTTTTCAGACTGCAGTGTTGGAGAAGGGGCTGTTGAAGGAAGCGGAGTGGGTTGGAAATCAGCACAGATTGATTGTAGTAACCCCGGGATTTCTCACCTGGGGGAGAGAGAACTCAGACAGAGGCTCGGGAGCAACCTGCAGCTGGAATGATGGTTGGTGCAGGTGCAGTTGCAGCAATTTCTAGTGGAGGAATCAGTGTTTTGACCAGAGTTTCTGCAAAGCTCCTGTATTTTCATCTCCCTTGTTGGAGAGATGGTGCTTAGTTCTCATACTTTTGTAATTACTGTATTCAGAGATGTTCTTATGTTAAAGCCTAACTTGTTTTTCTTCATGGATCATTTCAAGATCAATATAAAACCTCAGTCCACACCTAGCTGATGGGCCTGTCATCAAGTCCAAGGAACGAGGCAAGTAACAAAAATTAAAAATTACTAATTGTTGTGCAAGGAAAATATATCAAAGATAAGTCTAGACAACAGGACTTGGTTCAAGCGTGCTGGACATGCTCCTTGTGGAGCAAAATGGAGCAGCTAGATGCTGCATAAAGTCATGGTCTTTCTATTTTTACTGGTATTTTGGTCAAATGAAACCTGAATCATTTTTCTCTGTGTGACATAATCTCAACAGATGGGACTAAGATGCTCCAGTCTCTGAACAGTCTTAGTAAGAGAATGAAATCCTTTCCCTGACAGGCATTTTGAGTGCTGAATTATTAAATCAAAGAGCATCACTGTCACCAGTGCACGCTCTGGCTGCATATCTAAAAGGAAAGTGAGTTGTGCTCACCTTCCAGAGAAAGGCATCATCATTTATCTTCATGCGATGGGTTTGGACTGCAGCACCTGAGTTTTCCTGCCCTGAATGAGGGCTTTCAGAGAGAATTCAAAGGGCTTAGAAGTTCTCAGTATTATTTTTTGGCTTTCCCCTTAATAGACTGATCCAGTACCTCTCTATTTCACACTGAGGGCCGTGTGCTGAGAAAATAAAGAGTAAGGAGGTAAAATGCATCTCACTTCTATTTTAATACCAGCCAAAAGATGGGGGGGGGGATCAGGGAGCAGTTAATTTTGTCTGTCTTAAATACGTGCCTTAAGGTGAGCCATTTATCTCCACTGGCAATAAAGGGAACCTGAGGTAATTAGTACAGGCTGGAACATGGAGGAGTTGCATAGTGAAAATCAGGCTAATTGTAATCAGCTCCTGGATGCGCAGAGTCCTTGTGCTGGGCCCCTCGTGGACCATGAAAGGTCCCTGTAAAGAGAGTGACATCCCAGAAGCAACAAGAAGCACACCGCTGCTCTTCTCCGTGATGTGTTTTTGTAGCTATTTTGCAGCTGGCAAACTCAGAAAATTACAGGCGTTTTAAAACCGAGTTAATTGTCCATGATTCCAGCCCTGGGGAGCTTGTCATTCCTGGAGATTACCCACAGAGCCTGCCTGAGCACTGTGGAGGGCAGCACTCCCATCCATGTGGGAAAGGTGGCCTGCTGGCACTCACAGTGCACAAGGCTTGGGAATGTGTTTTGCTGCAAAACTGGAGATTCCTGCACATCAGTGCTGAGAGTCTATAGCCACCTTTTTAACTCTGTTACAGTACAAATGATGACTCAAAGAGAAGCATTCAGGTCTAATCTATGTGAGTTGTTGTAATAAGCTTTACAATTAGAGCACAGACTCTTCCATCTAATTCACTTAATTTACGCTGGGAAATGAGATACTGTTCAACTAATCCAGTGCTATTTTTCTCTTTATTAGAGAATGAAAGCATCCTCTGAGGCTCTGGTGGGATTCAGGCTAAGCTTCTCAGACACAAATAGGGTGAAATGCTAATGAATTAGCACGCTGCTGTAATTCCCACTTGGGATCTGATGCCCCTCTCTGTTAGCCTCTCACGCCATTGGAAGGGTTGGCAGGAGGCCCTGGGCCTGGACCAGCTCTTTGTGCACTCAGGGTGACTCTGTAAATGTTTGTTTGATAAGATGACACTGGTACAAATGAACCACCTTCAACCAGGATTTGTTCCAGCTGCCTTGCCTGGTGGCTGCAGTGCTTTCAGGAAAGGGTTAAGAGGTTTTCTCCTGCTTTGCAGTAACTCCTGTGAGCGTGGCTGTGTTCTCTTTAATCCTAGACAGCCCAGTTGCTTAGTTTAGAACACGTGTTTGAGTCACCAAGGGGCATTTCCTCTGCTTCTTGAGGGAAAATACATGGAGAAGGTTTTCTGTTTTCATCAGGCTGATGGATCAGGTTCTCCCTTCGTATCTGTGTGCTGGGAGGTGTGAAGGGAATAGTCTGTAGTCTTTGAATTTGGGGTTTGGGGGGAAGATAGAAGGCAAGCATCCTGCCAAATATTTGGTCTCTTGCTCCACTGGCCTTCTTTGGTGTTACTGATTGCTGTCCCCTAGGTTCTGCTCATCTCTTGTTTTCATTGCTGTTGTGCTGATTCTTTGACCACTTTGCTCAATTCTTCCACATCTTCTGGCTCATTTTTGCTCTCTCCCTTGCTTTTTGTATTTGAAATGTGTGGAGAGTTCCCTGTAGACAGAAACACCAACTCTTGAAGGAAAAGCAAAAGGACAAAAGCATGTTACACACTGTGGCAAATGAGTATTTTATATCACAGAGTACTAAAGCCACTTACTGCTGTGGTAGTGAATTCTGTGTTGGGAAGAAGCATCAGATGGAGAGCAGTGACATGGAATTTGTCACATGATCCACAGAACAGGGCTCCATCTCACAGTACAGGAATGCTCACAGAGGAGAGCAGGTGTAAGGGTGATGTTTGGCTGCCTGGAATGCTCTGTCCATAATGGGGTGCGAAACCAAACAGTAAATGCTTTGCACCTCTGAAATTTATAAACCTGTGAAACCATTGCCCTTTCGTATATAGGCTGTAGAAATCCTAAATCTTCCTCTTTCACTCTTCTGGGTTTTGGCTTTAATTAAGTATTCAGAATTGTTGATTTCAGAATTGGTTCTGGGCACTTTCCTGGGGCTCAGACAGACCATATCATTCCCTGGTGCAATTTATCTGTCCTGATGAATTAATGAATCATTTATTGCTGCTGCTGGCACACTCTTGTAACGCTTGACACGTGCCACTGCTGTCAGCCTGTTACAGTACTGAGAGAAAGAGCTGAATATCTCTATTTTAGGCAAAAACTATTAGTGCAGTGTCAGCACAGTGAAATCTTCTCATGTTAAATATTGTAAAATCCAGGTGCCATTTTTCTTGTGTGCAATAAATGGAACTGGAAGTTTGGACCATCACTAGAAAACAAAATTTACCTGCTGCATTTATGACAGTGGAAGGAAGTGTGAAAATAAGCAATGCCAGTATAAATACTGGCATCCAGAACCCTGAAGACTCGTTGCTATGATGCAAAACTAGAAAAGATGTCCATGGATGCTGCTCAGATAGTCTGGCTATTGTGTAGAAAACTATATAGGTACTTTTTGTTCTGTGTTTTCTGCTTAAAAGAGTTTTGAGAAGCTTAAAATTTGGTTTCCTTGCCTTTCAGTCCCATCCTCATCTGTTTGGCAAACACAGTCCACAGCTGCTCATTTAGGACGTGGTGAGAAAAGCTTTTATAATTCCCATTAGCAGGGACATGAGCAGGATCATGCTGGAAAACACAGATCCTGCTTGTCAGCGAAAGGTCTTTGGGTAGCAGGTCCCATCTTCACCTTTTCAACCCCAAAGAATAAGAACCACTGCATCTCTTCTGATCTTATTTTTCAAACCTGTGCTCTGTTGAATGTTTGTGAGAAAACAAAACCCAGAACTGTTGCACTTGGTGATACACCACAGTTTTGTGGCATTAGGGGTTCTTTTAGTCTAAAACCAGCTACAGCCCATCCCATGCAAATGAGAGTGTATGATCGCCTTGTCTGTGCAGTTTACCAAATGGTTGTGTTATGAATAGAGAAGGAAATTTAAAAAATCATATAACATTCATAGTTTCAGAGGCATATCCAGCTGTTTTAAGATTGCATTTTATAATGTCTTTCTTTATGGATTATTTCACAGGAGAAAGTAGTAACAGTTGTTTAGGATTTTTCTGTAGTTTTTCAGTCTTCCCAGTTGCATCTTAAGGGTTCACGGAGACAATTTTTCTTCCATCATATGAAAATTGCTTAGAATTGCCTTGCTTAGAAAGCCAAATAGAGAAATATTCCAGCAGTAGAGTAGAAACACTCAGAAATATTTGCCAAAAAGTAAAATGCATTTGTTTTCCACAGTAGCTGGAAAGTCGAGTGTTAATGGTACTAAGAGTGTAAGAGTTGAGGAGGTGTCTGGATGATGCTCTTTGTCACTGTGGAATCCCAGGATGGTTTGGGTTTGAAAGAGACCTTAAAGCCCATCCCATTCCACCCCAGCCATGGGCAGGGACACCTTCCACTGTCCCAGGTTGCTCCAAGCCCAGCCTGGCCTTGGGCACTGCCAGGGATCCAGGGGCAACCACAGCTTCTCTGGGCACCCTGTGCCAGGGCCTGCCCACCCCGACAGGGAGGAGCTTCTAATATCCCATGTCTCCATGACCCTCCAGAGGAGCTTCTTTATCCCTGTCCCGTGCCAGGTTAAACCATCACCCCATGTCCTGTCACTACGTATGACCAAGTTTTAGGGGGTCCTGCAAGGAACAGGGATTTGGACTTGATCCTTGTGGGACTTGAGGTCCTCTGTGATTCTGTTTGGTCTATTCTGGTCCTTCATGTTAATTTTGTTTTCTCACACTCTTTGCATTACTAAAATTCATGTCATGTCCAAGCTCTAACAGTGTTCTGCCTTCTGAGCTGTAGACAGGAGCTGTATTTTGTTTTCTAACAGGAGGAGAAAGGCAAACCCCCAATTCCCTTTGTGTCTGCGCAACTGGACCTGCTTTTAGATTCAATAAAATCTACTTGTGGTCAAGAACTCCCTTTTATTCAGCCTGTACTACATATATCTTTTTTCTTTTTTTTTTTTTTTTTTTTAAGTGAGCACCCATGAGCACATTTTTCTGTGTCCTTCCCAGTTCTGGGATTCAGGCTGAATATTCCAGCTGCAGCAATCCAGTTCCAGATGTGCTCATTGCTGCTGTGCCTTTGACTTCCTCCTCTCTGTGAGGAGAGTGGCTGAAAGGGAGCAACAGGCCAGGCAAAGATTTAATATAAAATGGTGTTGGGATGAAATGGGGCTTAAAATATGGTTGTTCACAATTACATGTGTACAAGGCCAATCTGTCACCATGTTTATTTAATCAAGGTCAAATAGAGATTTTAATTAAAATAGTGAGCTCATAACATCAGGCTGGTCATCTGTAACCGGCAAGTGGGTTTTGTAACAGAGAGCAAAAAAGTGCTCCTCATTTATGTGCCACTTTTGCTAAATAATGTGTAACTTGTTTAGATCACTTGCAGTAATTTGGCACAGAGTGATATTTAAAAAAAAAACCAAAGCTTTTGCTCCAGTTGGTGCCAGTAGGAAAAAATCCATTATTTTCAGTGAGGTGGGATTGATCTTCGAATAACTACTGGAACAGCCACTTATCTTTGTTCCCTAAATTCAGAAAATAGTTTAAATTACTAATTTTATAATATTTTATAGCACCTGTTTTTTCAGTGGTAGAGAAAGTGGAAAATTAATGGGGGGAGAAAGGGAAACCACCATCACTTTTTTTTTGGTGGGGCTGATTTGGATTGGGATAAAAGCAGGGAGAATGGGCATGCTGAGTGACATCGTAATTTAAATCAGTTTGGCAATAGCA
Source organism: Mystacornis crossleyi (assembly GCA_013400655.1). Classification (NCBI taxonomy): domain Eukaryota; kingdom Metazoa; phylum Chordata; class Aves; order Passeriformes; family Timaliidae; genus Mystacornis; species Mystacornis crossleyi. The sequence continues at coordinate 220,596 of VYZQ01058297.1, read as the reverse complement.
GTTTCTAAACTTGCTACATGACATCTTCATGTCTGCTGAGCAGGACAAACTACTCTATTAATTAAGCTCAGTCCCATAAATCTCTTCTAACTTGCCATCAAATCCCAAAGTAACCTGGATCATGTTGCTATTGAAGTCTGCAGCCCAGGAGAATGGAGTTTAATATTTCATTTGTCTTGTGCTCAGCTGTGATGTGGCTTGTAAAATGTAGTTTTTGCATTGGGAATAAAAATCACCAAGTCTACTTTTTAATTGTCTTGCACCAAGAAACAAGTAATAAACTGCTTGTGATTTATAATAATTTGATTTTTAATGAAAATGTATCTACACACGTTTCTTGAAAACAATTTTCTTGGAAATATAACTTTGTAACTCAAAACATAATCAGCCTGGCATTTCATGTCAGAAAAAGATTCTGCCAGGAGTTATGGGAACGATGCAGAATTAAAGCAGGAACAGACATTCCACAGCAAACATCTTTGGCATCACTGATTATTGTTCATGTTGGATACCTACTTCAATTACAATTCAGATTGTTTTTTTCCAGAGGTGCAATGCACAACTCCTGCAGTCATTCACAAGGAGGTAGAATGTTTTGTTGTAAACAGTTAAAGGAAATAAAATCGAGCGAAATTTCAGTTGATCAGTTTCTGTGCATTTGTTTCTTCTCACTGAGCAGATCTTAACCTGCAAGGATTGGAAAATCCAATCTTCCTCCCATCATGTGGTGCTCAATGTCCTTTCTTCACATTTCTGTGGGTCCTGGAATCTTCCGGTCCTCTGGGTTCTTTGAGCAGTCACCTTTAGGAGAGAGGGGTTTAGAATGACCCCCACTGAACTCTGAATTTGTGATGTTGTAACATTTATGTGTTTCTTTTTCTGAGACAGGGATCACAGGAGGTTTGGATTTGAAAGGACCTTAAAGCCCATCTTGAACCATCCCCTGCCATGATGGGCAGGGATGCCTCCCACTATCCCAGGTTGCTCCAGTCTGGCCTGAGACACTTCCAGGGATCCAGAGGCAGCCACAGCTGCTCTGGGCACCCTGTGCCAGTGTTTTAAGACCCTCTTGCTAAAAATACTCTTTTTGGTCACCTGATTATCACAAGAGAATAGAGTTTGTGTCCTCTGGGCTGAGGGCAAACCACATTAGAGTGTGGCAGAGGGAAGGCTAGACACGATTCAGGAAATTGCTTGTGATCTTGCAGAGTTCAGCTCAGGTTTTCAAAGCCACAAGGTGTATGCCATTCATGTGGTTTCCAATATGCAAGTCTTATTTACACTGACAGAAAGGGGAAAAAGAATAGTAAAAATCAGGCAGGCAGCCAGAGCTCTGTAGAGTTTTTTTTTCTTTTTATCTTTTTTTTTGTAGCTTCCATCAAAGGGAGCTGCTGAGAGGTCTTTTATCAGTTTGCTTTGCGTTTTCCCACAGAGGTGATACTCAGTATCTGGTTCCTGCCTCTTCCTGCTGCTTCTCAAACATCCAGGCACTCTTCAAGTCTCATGCAGACTTTCTAGAGTACCTTTGCCCATGAAGTTAAGCAAACTTGGCAATCAAACACCATAGGAGGTGTTGATTCACTGTTGCCTTGGAGTTTTTCTTAGTTCTGAGCTACCAAGAGCCCCACTTAGAGCCAGCTCCAGCACCCTGGCTGCTGGTCACGGGAGGATCACTGGTGTTTAAGTTTGCTAATATTTTCTCAGCCAGTGTTTGATTAGAAAATATATCCTGGTTTTTATCTCTATTTTTGGGGGGTTAAGATCAGAAAATGAACAAGTGATTTGAGTTTCCCACTTGTTGCTAATTGTGTCACGTTAAGCATTAGAATTTGGCAGACCCAGCGCACCACGATCAGTGATTGGGATATTCTGCTGTGTCAGGGCACAGGGCAGAGGAAGGTCTGTGCTGGAGCCCTTTTATTCATGGTGTATGCTAGGGGCACTCAGCTGTCCAGCTGCTCTGTTTCTTTCCCCCTCCCTCACCCTCCAAGATTCTAGTGAGTGCTATTGCTCACACGCTTACAAGAGGGAGCAAGTGTAAACCTCATGATGATCTAAAAGACACTTTTGTGTTCCATTAAGAACAGAAGCTCCTTTGTGGTTCCTCTATTTTCGCAGGTGTTTCTGACTTGGTAACACTACCCCCAGTGCAAGGGGGTTGAAATTCAAGCACAAAAAACCCAAGCTCAGTTCTTTCCAGTAGCAGATTAAACGCTTATGAAAGATTTGGTAAATGAGAGGGGAAATCGTGCCTTTGTTACAAAAGGTTTTGGGACAGCCTTACTGCAGAGATACATGATGGAAATTTGGACGGGATTTTCTGACTCCTTGTGACTTATTTTTGTCTCCAGAGCCACCCACCCCGATCGCCCCTCCGGAGCTGCTGGCTGTGGGAGCCACGTACCTGTGGATCAAACCCAACGCCAACTCCATCATCGGGGACGGGCCCATCATCCTCAAGGAGGTGGAGTACCGGACCACCACAGGCAACTGGGCAGAGACGCACATTGTGGACTCTCCCAACTACAAACTGTGGCACTTGGACCCCGACGTGGAGTACGAGATCCGAGTGCTGCTCACACGCCCCGGGGAAGGGGGCACGGGGCCCCCGGGACCCCCCCTCACCACCAGGACCAAGTGTGCAGGTAAGGGCTCTGCTGCTTTCACTCTAACAAACGCTCTGCCACGCATCCTTGGTGCGTGTGCTTCGTCAGAGATCTGAACTGATAGTGTGGATTTTGATACATTCGGGAATAATTTGTTTTATTCCACAAGCAGGTGTTTAAAAACTGTTGGTTTTATGCGTGTGGTTTATCTGACAAACTCTTGCCACAGCGTGAGGCTGCTTTCTGTTGGAACAGGCAAACAGATGAGAGTTTTCTGACCAGTCCTCCAGGAGGAAAATTGTTCTTGAGACCAGGCTGCGATAAAATTTTCACCTCGAAGTTCATACCAAAATTGATGTTTTTCTTGGATAGTGGATCTGCACTGGTTATTAACAAACTGACACTGATATCAGTTTGAGTGTGCTGTGGTGAAGCTGGAAGCACCTAATTTTTAAAATACATTTTTGTGTTCCATTTGATGGAACCGATTCCCCTCCTGACAAAAGACTGTGTTCAAACACAGTGCAGCACCCTCCTCTTCTCTTTCATACTGGAATGGATCAATTTTGATCCAGGGGCAGAAGCAGTCTATCTTTCTAAGCTGTATTGGACTTCCCATGAAAAACTGACGGATGGTGTTGCTCATGTTTCAGATGTATTGGCTATTCATCCTGCTGTCATACATTAATCATTAGCCATTAAGGGAAATCAAGCCCTGGGCCTGACAAGGGGATGAGCAAAGCACTTTTCTGCCTCACAGATTTTTTTTCCACCGTGCAACTTCATTCTCTCGCGTTTTTATAATTTTTGCAAGGTCCTCACTGTGGTGTGAACAAAGAACAGGGACTAAAAGCCTGCTCTCCTTTGGATACAGCCTGCTCTCCCTCCCCACAAATTAGTGGTTTACATGTGGATTTAAGTAGTGAAAAACTTACAAGAACATTCTGCTTCCCGTTACTCTTTCTGTTTAAATAGCAAATCTGAATTTGGAGGAAGGCACCCAGAACAGCCCAAATCGTTCTGGGATGGGATTAAGCAATACAATATTAATGTTCCTCATCCACTTCATAGCAGGAACATTTCCAGCAACATCCTCTTTCTCTACCAAGAGGGGAAGCCTGGCAGGCTGACTGTGTTGTGGGTGGCACATCTTTTATTATGCAGGTTGTAAACCAGTGAACATTACTGCCGCTTTGACAAGATTTGGTTAAAAATAAATAAATCTGAGTACAAGGCCCTGACATGGGGGTGTTTGCTTTGGTCAGCACCCATCCTTTGGTAGAACACAGATGTTTAGAGGCTCTGCTGCAGCTGTGTAGAAAGCATGAAGTGCCATGGATGGTGTCCTGGCCTGTTAGGGAAGTTGGCACATGTTCTGCAGCTCACCTGCTGGCTTTCTTCTGCTTCCCTAGCGTGGTCAAATTCTCTGACATCATCAGAAGTCTCTGCAGGCCTGGCCTGGGACTGTGCACTGGCAAATGGAAATGTGATGTGCTCAGATTTGGTCTGGAGTCACTTTGCAGTCACGTTCTCTGCAGCAGCTGAACTTGCAAACCTCTCTGCTTTACCTGTACAGAATGCTGGCTTTGGCTTAATTTAGGGGTTAAAATTAAAAAAAAAAAGTCAACTTTGTGCTTAATATCGTGTTGTCCTATGCCCCAAATTGCTGAGTTTCCTGTCCAGCTCAGGTATCGACTGACATCGAGAAGGATGACGTGGATAATTTGTTCAAATTGGCAAAGCTGAGGCGTTTTCTGTTTTTCGTCCTGTTTTACTAATGAAAATCTAACTGGAGAAGGTCATTCTGTTAATGTTAGCTGTCATACAGGCCTTGTTGAGATTGATGGTGATGGCATTTATGTTTTGTTTAGGGCACTGGGTAGGAGAAATTGTAATGATCTTGATCTAAGCGTGGACCAGGAGGAAGGGAGAGACTTAATAGCTAAAGATGTACATTTTCACCAAATGCCAACTGAGATGATAGACAAGAAAATGCAACTCATTATTCCAATTTCCATACTTCGTGGAACTCCTTCAAAACACCGTTTTGAGGGTAATTACACAAAACTTTCACGGTGAAGATTTTCAAAAAATGTGCTGAAGTGAGAAAACAGCTCTGCTGCCTTGATTTTCCTAAGAGTACCTAATGAATGACATCAGGGAAAATTGAGGGTTTTTTAAATAGTTGAGGGATGAGCAATACTGCTTTTTTTCACGTGAATTTTTTTGTTGTTTTGTTATTTGTCTTTACTTTTTCTGAGCAAGAGGGAAGTACCCAACTCCTACACATTTGTATGCAATCAGTAGGTGATTGGAGCAGCCCAGTGTTACTGCACTGTTTAGAGCTGCGCTGTGTTTATCAAGCCCACAAATAAAGATAATAAAATTGTCTGCAGGAGTAAGAGTAGAGAACACCACCTGTACTGGAGAAGCATTTACTTATTTAAATTGCTAGAAATCAGTGTAACAATAAGCAGAAGGTGGCTGCAACCTTGTAAGAGAGGGAAGTGAATATCCCTTGTACTGAATACTCTTCTAGGCTCTTTCACGTAGGGATTGTATATTTTTTGTTCTGGGGAAGCTGAGACTGCTGGCATAGCCTTCAATTTAGGCTCAAGCTGCAATGAGATTCTTATTTAGAGATAAAAATAAAAAGGATTTAGGAAGGACCATTCTTCTCTTCCACTTCAAATCAAGCTACAGAAGCTCATTTACGAAGTTGCCCTTGTCTGCTGTGTGTTTCTTGACTGTCAGCTTTGCATCAGAGCAAAAGCATGGCCAGGATGGTCCAGCATGAGCTTAGGCATCATGACAGCTCTTACCAAAATCATTAATTAGTTTCAGATTTTGTTTCCGTTAGACTGAATGGACGTTTACATGGGCTTTAAAGGGTTTTTTTAATTAGATAAAACCCGTTAGGTTTTGGAAGGTTCTGCTCTAAATGAACGTAAAGAAGTTTTATTAAACTGGATAATACCTAAGTTTCTATTAGCAGCATGTGCCCAGGCATCTGTTACCCCCCAGTGATGCTTTTGGTGTTCTACAGGACAGCATTACGAGGCTTGATTAATATTTGATTTATAGAAATAATACTGAAAATTAAATCCCAGCCTACCTCCTTCAAGGAAAAGCCAACTGCCAGAAAATATGGGAAACCCTGCACAAATGATTGTTTCTTTGTCTGTTTGTTTATTGTGGGCTTTGTATTTTGGATTTGAGTTTGTTTTTTTCATAGGTCATGGCTTGGAATGGGAAAAAATTAAATGACCTTGAGGCATAACCCAGTAAAGTGTCAGTCAGAGGGAAGAGTTGCTCAGCAGGGAATGGGGAAAAGAGAGAGACTGCTTGAGGCTGAGACCAGATACAGGGTTGAAGGTAGGTTAAAGGAAAGAAAGATACAAAATATTAGTTTTTATCCTCAAAATAATAGGTTGAGGAGATAACAGGATTAGAATAAAGTGTTTGAACAGAGTTCCCAATAGTGCCTAGTATTCAGCACTGGTTTTCTAAGTGTGGGGCATTTTAGGTATCCTCTGTAGATAAACAGGGCTCTTTAAAATCCTTGTTCCATGGTCTTTGTTCACAATAGTGTGCTTTGGGAAGCTTGAGGCTTATTTTCTTCCCTGTGCTTATTGACTATTCCCTTGCCTTTTTTTTTTTTTTCCCTTTCTTCACTTTCCACAGAAAGGCAGAGTAGGGGAAAAGTAGGGGAAAAGTAGGGGAAAAGTAGGGGAAAAGTTGTTTTTAGCCCTGGTGGGTGGAAAAAAGGGAAACGTTTGCATTTGAGGTCATCATCAATCACAGGGAATCACATCTGATAAGTGTTTGTGTTCTAGTGGGGCAAACTCACATGAAAAACAAGGCCAAAGAGTAATATTTAAATGAATATTAATAAAGGGACAGAGAAAGGCTTTCTTTATGATCAATAGTTATTCCTGATTAAAATACAGCCTGGAAAAGCTGCCTTGGACGTTAGCTCCCATTAGCTTCATTAGAACATTGTCTGATCTTCATTAGCAGTTGAGACTGAAGAAAAGGAGCCCCAGGGGCACTTTATCCCTTTCTAAATGTCCCTGAAAAGAGATTGTGGCCAGGTGGGGATCAGGCCCTGCTCCCAGGGAACAAGTGGCAAGGAGGAAAGGAAATGGCCTCAAGTTGTGTTAGGGGAGGTTTTAATTGGATATTAGGAAAAAAAAAGTCCTTACTGAAAGGGTTGTCAAGCACTGGAACACGCCCAGGGCAGCCATCCATCCCTGGAAGTGTTCACAAGGTGCGTGGATGTGGACATGGTTTAGTGGTGAACATGGTGGTGTTGGGTTAATGGTCAGACCCTGATCTTAGAGGGCTTTTCCAGCCTCGGTGACTCTATAATTCTCTGCCTTTTTGGATGATGACAACAGGTGCCTTGTAAAATGGGGGTGGTTTTATGACCTTGTGGCTTGGAAGGAGGAGAATTGTTTGGTAAGGAGTGGGAGGGGAGAAAAAGTCCTGAGAAACAACTCCGTCATGTCCCCCCAGAAAACACATGGCAGTGATTCCTCCTGGAGCAGGCTTGTGATGGCAGGAAGTTTGTCCTCGTATGAAAAATTGGCACGGCTCACACGCAGCCTTTCCCTTCAGATAAGCTGCTGGAGACTGCCTTAATCAGCACAGGATGATTTAGCTCCTGCAAGAAGGAGCAGTTGTCAAGATCAATACTCAATTTTTGGTGTAGGCCTAGGGAAATAAAAGTTAGTCTTGAATGATGGGGCTGAATTCAATACTCCTTTTAAAAATAGTCTGGATAAAGTGGCTGATACAAATGCAAATGATCTGAACATCCCGAGTTGGATATGGTGTTACCAAGTAGTTGGAAAACTTTTTCCTCTGGTCATTGTTAACAGATGACTTTGTTGCTGTGAAATCTAGTGAAGTCTACCAGTAGTAAGCAGCTTTTGCCATTTTTTGCTGGTTTAAGAGAATAGTTCTAAATTTATGGAAATAAAAATATTTCTGTCTTTTGCTCTATTACAGGTGTTGGAAAAAGGAAGTATTTTCACACTGTTAAGAAATGTATGAACAGAACAACCAGAAGTATGTGCACTGAGTTAGTAGGAGTTCAAAAAAACGTCTTTCTGCTTTAATTTTAAGGTGATACCTCCCATTAAATAGGAAACTTTCGCGCATTAATGTTGAAAAATAAGATTCAAGGTTGCTACACTGCTGCTGTCATTTTTTTTCTCAAGCTTATAATAAAAAAAAAATTAAAAATCAGATATATGAGTCAAAGCACCACACAAAAGACATATCAAGTGATTCGAAAGAGTGTTCTGTACAACTGAGTTTTTGGTATTATTGAAATCACTAATTCACAGACTGATTTAACTTGGAGCTGCTCTAAGCCTTGTGCTGAAAGACACGTTCATTTCCCCTATCAATATTAAATTTTAACTCTTGGCTTCAGTCTCCTGTAACTTTAAATGGAGATGGTGGGGGAAATAGAGGCTTTTTTAGCAAGTGAAGGAAAATTTTATCATAGAATTCTAGAATATCCTGAGCTGGAAAGGACACACAGAGATCACCAAGTCCAGCTCTTGGCCCTGCACAGACACCCCAACAATCCCATCCTGAGCATCCCTGAGAGCGTTGTCCAAATGCCCCTGGAGCTCTGGCAGCCTCGGGAATGGCTCAGCCTCGGGTCTGAGTTTGGGTTCTGTGGATCCCCAAAAGCCTGTGAGGCTGGTACCTATTCCAGGAACATTCCTTACCTTGATGATTGAAGGTCTCTTTTCATTCCACCTCAAATAGCATTTGGCATGTCGGCCAGAGAGATTAGAGTTACGCAAATACAATATTCCTTCATTTTGATTCTTGATCCCCAGTTTGTGCTTGGAAACAGCCTGGTAGCACTGCTGAAAGACAGAGGCTGCATCCTAATGGATTAAGTCCCTTTGCATGCAAGATGATGATTTTTCCCTGCAAAATTGATTAAATAGATAAATAGATCTTGATTCCTGCTTTATTCTTTCCCCCTCCTCACTTACGTTTTGTCGGAGTAGAAAGACAACACCTACCCTTTAATTAACAAGTGAAAAACATGGGAAAAAAAGAAAAGGTGATGTGTTTCCTGATGACAAACGTCTTTCCGGTTTCTCTTCAAGTCCCAGCTGGTTTCACACACAGAGGTGTCCCAGGCAAAAGGTGTCCCTTTGAGGAACCGTCAGGATCAAGTTGTGGATGTGTTGGCTGTAGAAACGTGGTTGCCCTGGGAAGACACCCCTCAAAGAAGAGAGGACAGATTGGATCTGTGAATTATTTACTGGAAAAGAATTGAAAGAAGGAGCAGCTCTGTCACCTGAGATATAACAACAGTGACAACCTGTATGGGACAGAAAGAATCTGGAAGGAGATTAAGTGGTGAAGGGGAGCAGAGTGTTTTGGTGCATTTTGAGTGGCTGAGGGAATACAGGACTCCTGAAAAGCCAAACTGCGGGAGCTGGCAGGATCCTTGGTTTGGCCTGAGGCTGTGGCCCATCCAGAGTTCAGGCACTAAATTCCATGTGTGGGACAGCAGCAACATACAGAGGCTAGGCTGGGATTTACTGCTGGAGCACATCAGTGTGCCATAAATCTGATATTTGTTTCCAGCACTGACCAATCCCTGAACATTCCCAGGTCTCACACAGCACGTCCCCTATTGCCTTTAACCGTGGGACATATGGTGAGGAATTTTTTTAATCCTGATCCTTGCAGAAGATCAGCTTTTTGTCCTGAGGCCAGGGGATTGATTGCCCTTATCTTAGTCTGCATAAATACAGTTCTGAATATAAAGCCAGCCATAATAGTGCTTTGGTCTGGACTTTTTTTTTTCCAGAGGGATTTTGCTCAGGATGGATTTAAATTCTAGGGATTTACTTTTTTATCTGCAAAGGCAGTTTGTTATCCAGAAATGTTTTATTTTTATTTATATTTATCAGGAGGAAGTCAAGTTATTCATTTCCACATCACACTGTTTCTGCCTGGTACTGTTGCTATTTAATTTAATACTTTTCCAGAATGTGGTTTGAATTTAGCATTATTTTTGGAGCGGGCAGGCCGGTCAGGAAGATGACAACTTCCATAAAGGCATAAGGCTCTTATGCCAAGAACTGTTCTCACTAATGGTGGGATTTCACAACTTCTCCCAAAAGAAGTGAACCTTCCCAGCTCTTGGTTTCACACCAGCTGATTTTAGGACACTGTTCTTTTTGATGTTTCTTGTCTCCTGAGTTCTGTCCAGGCTTCCTCCCAAACAGTTTTTCTTAATCTGGAGGGGCAAAATTGAAAAGGAGGCAGGAGAAAACAAAACAAAAAAGCCTAAAATAAAAACAACAAAACCCCATTCTGTTTTGTTGGACTCAGAAAAATCCTTGAGCACTGCTTGACTTTGTGGCGTTATAGATGTGAGGCAGCTGAACATCTGCTGTGTGCACACTGCTCTTCTAAGGGAAAAGTGGGTTTGAATCACATTTGGAGGGAATACAAACCAGCTGGATTTTTTGCTGCAGTTTTTCAAGGATGTATTTCTACAGCTTGAGGTGCTTGAGTGTGTCCAAGGAAGGGAACAGAGCTGGGGAAGGGGCTGGAGCCCCAGGAGTGGCTGAGGGAGCTGGGAAAGGGGGTCAGCCTGGAGAAAAGGAGGCTCAGGGGGGACCTTGTGGCTCTGCACAACTCCCTGACAGGAGGGGGCAGCCACGAGGTCAGGCTCTGCTCCCAGGGAACAGGGACAGGAGGAGAGGGCATGGCCTCCAGTGGAACCAGAGGAGGTTCAGGGTGGATACTGGGGAAAATTTCTTCACTAGAAGGATGATTAAACATTGAAAGTGGCTGACCAAGGAGTGGTGGACTCCCCATCCCTGGAGATGTTCAAGGAACAGCTAGATGTGGCACTCAGTGCTCTGGGCTGGCTGTCAAGGTGGTGATTGGTCACAGCTTGGACTCGATGAACTTTGGAGGTCTTTTCCAACCTCAGTGATCCTGGAATTCTGTTTGAAATATGCTGGGCACACATGGAGGCTCTGTACAAGGTCAGTGATGGGACAGGCCCATGTGAATGATTCCAGATATTCAGGACTGGAGCCTGGACACAAGTGGTGCCCAGAGAAACCAAACCAAAATGACCTCAGCTGCTGTGTCACCAAGCCAGGCTGGGTTAATCAGGGAACAGGGTTCTTTGTGCACAACACGATGTTGTTTGAGTTTTCTTGTGTGCTTTTGGATAATTGTGTGATTCCTCTTTTCAGCTCACTTAACAAAATTGTACAGGGAGGGAAGCAACATAAGCAGATATTTGATGTGTTAATAACTTCTTCCCTACTTGCTTGTGCAGCTTCATTTCAGCATTCTCAATTTAAGGGTTTCTCTGTGTGGTCCTAAAAATGTGACTGCACAGGGCTGTCTCCTTGGCTCGTGCAAACCCGGCACTGCTTTGCCCAAGTCAGCATTTTACACCCACTGAAAATCTGCCCCACCATTTGCAAAAGCAGGCCAAGCATTTTCCCGCAATTGTCACTCAGTCCCCTGCTAAAAGCAATTTTATTTGAATTGCATGGTGTCTTTTAGTCTTCAGTTAAGAGGCATCTTTCATAAAATCCCCTCCCTTATTACCATGTTATTACTGCTTCTGTTGGTTTGCAGAGGGTGCGCTGAGATGATCGTTTCCAGCTGTGGCTTTATCCGAGTGTGAAAAGCCCTGTTCAGCGGGAGGAAACCGGGGAAGGAGGGTGCTGCGTGCGTGTTCCTGCAGTGCATGTGTTACCCATTGAACTGGGAGTGAGGAGGACCTGAGGGTGGTGGCTCTGCCTCCTCTGGCCATAACTCATCCCGGGAATCAGTGACAGACCCAGCCTCGAAAAGCATCCGTCAAGGATTTGCATAGTCACGATCCCGTCTTTGTCCTGGGACAACATTGCTTCCTGCTTGTGTTTCTCTTGTTGCTTTTCCAAAGGCAGCTGAAACATAAATGACTTTCATTTTCAAACGTGTTTTTAGTACACACAAGTCTGCATTGAAAAGCACTCAAATAATAAGAGATGCTGAGAGTTTATACACTGAAAGTGGCCAATTTTAAACGTTTCAAAGAATAAAATGCACATTAATTGGCTTTCATGGATGCTTTAACATAGAGCACAAAAACTAGGCAGAGGCAAAATGGAAGAGAGCACTACATTTTCACCATACTAAGGCTTTTAACCCTGAGGCATTTGCAAGACATTTAGGAGCAGTTTTCTTCCTTGTATGTTTAGCTGTCTTACATTTTGTCATAAATATTTTGCCTTTTTATTTTTCCCCAGTGGACTCTGAAATGTTGAGATGAACATGACTTCTTGTTTAACACTTGGCAACTTAGCCAGATGAGCAGGGGTTTTGCACAGCTGGGGGACAAAAATGGAAAGGCACGTTGGTGTCTTAACTCGTATTGTAGAACCAGCAGATGGAGCATGAGAGTGCAAAACCTGGTTTGCAGTGGCGTGTCTGTCTGTCTGTCTGTCTGCACAAGCACGTTGCATTTTCATATTGTTTGAGCTTAAAAATGGACTTTTAAAAGTCATGTTTTAGCCCCTTATTCTGTCCGTGGGCATTTCTGCAACCTGTTAAAGACAGTATCTGGACATAACAAACCCAGAGCAGAGCTCTTGTTCTCCTTTGGGGAGTTCCGGGATCCCTTTGCACTTCCCATTACACAGGTGGAGAAACAAAGACCCCCCAGTCTCCCCAGTCTTTGGATTTTGGATCCTGCTGATTGCCATGGCCACAGGACTGGATTGGGGTTTATACGCTCAGCCACCCTTTTAGTTATTTGTTATTCAACTGAGCTCAGTGAGAAAAAGGAAATGCTTTCAATGCCTTTTAACTTATTTTTGGTTTTTAGTTTCATAAGCTAAAAGCTTAAAAGCTTTGGGCTTTTATTTATTTAATTTTCTTTTTTTATTTGGCTGTCTTTTTTCAAAATGTGAGGCAGTGGAATACTTTATGACTTTAGAAATAATACTGAAGTACAGACCATAGCTGTGACCGCATCAAAGTACTCCAGTATTTCTGGGGAGACTTCGAGGCCTGAGCATCCAAATCAGCCTGACAGTTGTTATTACAATGTATTTTTCTCAAGATCCACAAATCCTCATTTCAGCTGCCAATAATCCTTCAAATTATTAAACTCAAATCTTGGTGCAGAGACCATCAGAAGGGGGTTTAAAGCGAGACCGCAACTCACAAGATAACAAAATCTGAAAGCCTGAATGTCATCATTTCCTCCCTGTGGCACTTGGAGATGTTTTCTAGCATTCACTAGAGAAGAAAGAAAAAAAAAAACCACAGGGGGGAAGTAGGTCTTACAAATAGATCCAAACCAGCAGAAATTGATTTGTCCATTAATGAAGTTTGATGAAAATCTTTGGTAAGCCTGAAAGATTAGATAATACATCAAGGAGCTCCACCACTTGGAAGATAAAGCTTTCAAGTGATAACTTTATTTAATAACATTTTTAGTAAGAAGATAAACTGTTGGCATGAAGTTGGCTGTTTTAACAGAGGAGGGACTGAGGCAGAGGAGTGGGATGCTGAATTTAAGACAAGGAATACTGCACCAAAGGCAATGTTGTGTATGAACTACTGTGTTTGTGTAAAAACAGTTCTTCACAGCTGGTTTTATCCCCTTCAGATGGATTATTTTTTAACCTGTTATAGAAATAAATCTTTCTACCTGCTGTTCTATAGGTCCCTTTGCTATAGTGTTTATGTTTACATTTACAACACATTCCTCTGTAAAAAGATCCACACAATTCTTTTTCCTGGACAGAAAGAATCCCCTTTTACTAAAGAAACTGTGCCTGAAAGGAAACCTATAACTGTGATGGTTTTTTATTTCCTATGGAATTAAAACTGTCTTATGGCAACTCAGACAAGTCATTTGCTGCACTAAGATTGTCCAAATGTCTTTCGAGCTGTTGTCTGATAGGAGCAATAGATTAAAATCCAGGTGTGAAGTATAGAATTTTCATTCCATAATTTGCTCTGTGGTGATGGAAGGGGTTTCAGGTGATAAGAGTTAAGTTTCTTGTAAACACTGATTCCCATCACATCTCAGCAGGTACATTATCTGTTCTTTCAAAATCAGACAAGGCACTCATACAAGTTTCAGTTATAAAACTTCCCCTTCCTTTGTGAAAACTCAGCTTTTCTGATTGTGGTTTTTGTCCTCTCTTCTAAAGAAATCAGGAACCACAGAATTAAAAGATTAACTTTGCAGTACCTGACATAAAATCTGCAGAGTGAAAATGAATTTTGTATCTACTTTTGTTGTTCCCATTTCAGTTCCAAAGCTGTTTTCAATAGTTGTTGCTTCCAATTAATGTTGTGTATGTGAACTCCAGATAGGCACCTTCTGCCAGCCTTCTCCTGTCTAGGAGAGGCAATTCAGAGCTTTCCCCTGATCCAGCTGGCACAGCAGAGCAAATATTTACTTCTTTTCAAACAGAAGCAAATAGCTCAGTGTAAAATAGTTGGAAGCAGACTCTGTGCAAACAGGTGCTTCATATTATATTGGCGTGTTATGCTGCAAACCATCAGGCATTTATTTGGAATTTTCCACTGGCACCCATGGGATTGAGGCTCACAGGTTGGTGTCAGCACTCCTGGGGTTTCAGGCTTGGTTAATTAATTTATATGAGCAATAGTTTGTCTGTCCCTATTTGTCCCTGCCTGTCCCAGCGTAAAAGTTGCTCTTGCTTATTATAAGAAATAATCTCCTAGCCTGACCGTGGTGGCCTGTGCTGGAAGTGCCATTACCTTGTTAAAGTCCTCTTTAGGCTGTAGGAATGTGCCTGTGTGCTGAAGGCACAATCATTATCTGCTTGTTATTCTGGCCTTTCGTCTGTCACAGGGGTGTCCCTTGGCAGAGAAACACTGAGGTGTTTTAAAAACAAGTGCTGGTTATCGAGAGAGGGGAAGGCAGAGCATTGTCTGTGCTCCAGGTGTGTTAAGCAAAGGTAACATCATTAAAGGCACAGTGTCAGAACATGAAAAAAAAAAGTGGTGGGGTATTTTTATTCTATAGCAAAAACTCTCAAATTCTTTTCAAGCAGTGCAGTTTGCTGGGGTGTGTGTTTTCTGTTCCAAATTGGTTTAGTGCTGTCAGGTTTCTTTGTTCAGGGAAAGAGGTCTGGTTTTTGTGGGGTTTTTTTTCTGATTAGAGCAATTTGGGCTAAAATATTTACACTGCATCATCTAATTTTGAGCAATGAAGAAACGTGTTCATATGTTAGTTCTTAAACCACAGTATTCCAGCAGCAATCAGGTCCTGTGGCCACCTCCTCTTATTTGCAACACAGGGCTTTGAAATGTCCACTCCTTGCCTTATTTATCACTGACTGATTTGGGTTGGAAGGGACCTTAAAGTTCATCTTGTTCCACCCCTGCCATGGGCAAGGGTACCTTCCACTATCCCAGGTCGCTCCAAGCCAGTGTCCAACCTGGTCTTGGACATTCACAGGGATGGGGCATCCACCAAAAAGACCCAAAAATTCCAGTGTGAATTCCAGTCTGAGAGTATTGTCCAAACACTTCTGCAACTCTGGCAGGCTTTTTATTTATTCCTATTTATTCAGCTTGTTGGGGTCATGCCTGTCATGAAGAATCTAGAGAGTGCCTGGCACAGAATTCCTTTTTTTGTCTTTCCAGGGGGCAGGGTGTTCTGTTTTCCTGGCAGGTGTCTAGAGACTCATCCTCCACAGATGTGTCCTAGCATTTGTTCCACTTAGAAGCTGCTGGAGTTAAGGGGAAACAGGAGGAGTTGTAGAAACTCACAATACACCCGGATCTCAATTTTTTGATGACAAGAGCATGAATTAATAGTAAAATCTATGTATGTTCTGTGCAATGTACTCCTTGTCTACCAAAAATAACTGAGGGCTCTTCTTGCTGCCTATGACATGGCCGTGCTGGACATTGCTTTTGTGCAGAAGTGGAATGTTCTGCTGAAAAGTTCTCTCCTGTGAGGTCATCACTCGATGAGGCTGGTGGGAAAGGGATGAGTCTTCACTTAAATTTCTCCATACTACTTCAGAAACAGCAATATTTTGAAGAACAGGTAGAGAGGTTTGGTTTTTTCCAGCACGCTTCCCTCATTCATAGTATGAAAAAGAACCTCGCAAATAATTCAGGGTTTCTTTGTAGAAGGTGCAGGGGGTTGGAATGAGGTGAAAGTTAAGGTCCCTCCCAATCTATGCAGTGCTGGGGTCCTGTGACTCAGCTCTGTAACCTCTGGTCCCTGTGAAACAGCTTTTCCTCCCTCAGGGGTGTATTTCCCTCGCTGCAGCACCCATTCCCCGTTAACCATCCCCCTTGGCACAATCATTTTTCTCCATTCAATCCTTTCAATTGGATTGCTCAGGTCTTTTCAGCTGTCAGCAAACCTTAACAGTTCCTCCCTTAACCCAGGCATTCCTACCCAGACAGATGTGTTTGTGTGACCCCACTACAAGTAAATAACTCTAGAAAGAGGTTATGCTCCAGAGGTTAGGTGAGAAAAGCAGGATGGGATTAAATTGCTGCCTGAGTTACAGACTTACAAACATCATGCAGAAATCCCTTGTATTCAGCACAGGAGGACAAACCCTTCCACACTGCAGAGATTTGCACAGGAGTCACGGAATGGCATTGCCTCTCATCATGTACTTGAATGTGTTGACAGATTGAAATGCTTTTAAACTCGAATGCCTTTAAGACTTTATGAAACAAATCCTACCTCGGGTTGTCCCCGGGGTTAAGGACCAGGGTACTAATGGTGTATCACCTTCAGCATTTCCTTCAAATTTGTCTTCCTTAAAGGAGCTGGGCTGCAGTAGCAAACTGTAGCCTGCAGCACTCCGTCTGTTCCCTCCTGAGAGCACGAGGACACCGGGAGATGCTCTGGGCCCCTCCACACCACTGCAGGTTTCCCTCTTGTGTATTCAGAGCACGGAAACAACAGTGACGTCGTCACATTCTGGGCAGCAAAGCTGAGTGATTCCCAGACTGTGTTGACAGGTCTATCCTTAAAAATCCTTCCTGCTTTGCTTTTGTGATATTTATGAGAGTTATAGTGCTGTTGGTCCAAAGAACTCAAAAACCCTGAGTCAGGAGCAAGCTCTCACTTTCCCTGCTCTGTATTCATGGACTCTCCTGAAATGTGGTCTGGTTTTCTTTTGTGTTTTTAAGCCTTCTTTTTGCTTTTCGTTTCATGAGAAAGTGTCAGGCAGAAATCATTCATTCATTCTTCATGCAAAACTGCAGGCACTGACCCCCTGCTTCCAGGCTGCTGTCTGTGTTCTCCTGTCTGTTATATCACTGCCCTCAGGATGGAAAACCTTTCTGGAGTGGCAAAGCTGGCAGCTTCCCCTGTGATACCCTGGCATAGGAAAATGGGAGTTTATTTTAGTTGTGTGGTGCCTCCATGTCTACTTGGGGCATCAGGGTGGGGGCAGGTTGCTAAAACAACCCTGTAGGGTCTGTTCCCTGTTTGCCCCCGAGTCCCGCTCCAAGAGGGTCAACAGAGAGTGGAATTTGAGCTTAGCTGAGAACCTGGCTGGAAGTGCTTTCTGCAGCTTCAAAAAGCTGCTGAGAAAGAAGCTGCCCTCTCTGCCTACATTTACTGTCTTTACTGTGCTGCAGGGGAGATGGAAGAAGCTCTGCTGCCTCCTCCAGAGATCCCCATGGAGCACCAGGAACGCCTTTGCTGCCGCAGGAAATACGCAGCACTGTGGCTTCTTCTGATCACACTTAGCTCAAACAAATCCTCTGAGCTTTCTGGGTTTCTTTCAGAGGTACCCACCAAATTATATAGCTCGCTATAATTTTAGCTTTGCTTACACTAAAATACCACTCTAGACTATCTAGGGAGCCCTGCTCTGTGTTGTCTGCTGGAAGAGAAGCGTGGGAGCCTGAGGATCTGTGCCAGTCTGTGTGATGTGCAGAGCTTTACATGTCCAACGTTGCTGAGGCAGGATGCACCACATGGAGACATCCATGAAGGGAGGTTTGACAGGACTTTCAGCAAGCACTGCTTCTTGGCAGCTTTTACCTTGGATTGTACCAGGTTTTTTGTGTACGGTGTTATTTTGGGTTTTTTAATGTGCATAGTTCAATTTAGAGGGGAGCAGCAGTGGATGTTGGGAGTGCTGTCAAGATCACTGTGGATATAGCAGTGCTGGGTTGAGTGCTGTTCAGTTTCTAAAATATTATCTCTCACTTCTGTTTCCTTAATTTTCCTAAAAATTTTATTATCTCTCATCTGGTGAAAAAGAAGTATTTGAATTTCAGAGCTGAGCTGGTGCTTCGTCCTGTGGGAATAAGAGCTCAGCTTCTCCTCCCTCAAAGCACAGGCTCAGATCTCTGCTTCCTTTAAGTGCTGTCCCAGCTTTCAGCTGTCGAGTGCCTGTTTGCTTTGGACTGGTGTGTGAAGGGGGTAGTAATTCCTGCTGCTTTCAGATTCTAGGAATTGTCATAGGAGGATGAGGCCCTATGGAACAGGATTTTTTTCATCCTATAAATTTTGTTTTCTGGGTAAGACTTTTGGGTTATAATTAATGATTTTAGAAACTTGTGTGGTGTGTTAGACAAGCCATTTTCAAATAATAACTCAGCCATTATTTCAGTCCTTAGACACAGTTTCTTAACTGGGGGGAAAATTGCCTGAAATTTTATATTTGAAAAGTTGTTTGTAGGGAGAAGGAAGTAACCACGAATACAATGCGTGTCAATTATATAACTAAGTCAGGTCACTTGCTGAGAAGCAGCTTTGGGGAAGGTTTCATTATTTTATCCCCTATAATGTATTTTTTATAATAATGTAAGCTGGGACATTTTGTCTCTGCAGCACCTTGGAGAGAGAAAGTGGTGCTTGTTCTGTTCGCGTGTCTGTACTTATCTCCCCAAGAATCTGCCACGGCACAAACTGGGAACCTCCCCTGTACCACGGCTCACAGGCCCTGATCCAATACTAATAAATTGATATGAGCACAGACTGGGAGAAGAAGCCTTGGGGAGAGGCCCTGTGGAGAAGCACTTGAGGATTCTCATCATGGGTGGAAAGCTGAACATTTTTATATGGGACAGAGAGTGACAGGAACAAAGGAAGTGGTTTTAAACTGAAAGAGGCCAGGTTTAGATTAGATGCTAGGAAGAAATTCTTGCCTGGAACTGTTCAAGGCCGTGCTGAACAGGAACTGGAGCAATGTAGGACAGTAGAAGGTGTCCCTGTCCATGGCAGGGGGTTGGAATGAGATGGGCTTTAAGGTGCCTTCCAACCCAAACCATTCTGTGACTCTAAACACAGAGAGAGGCATTAAATGTTCTAAGACCATTGTTTTGTCATTTCATTAAAATCTGGAGGAGAGGATACAATTTCCAGATACTGCAGTTCACTTCAGTGGCATTTCTAACCCCTGCTTCCTCAGAGAATCACTGTCAAATTCATATAGACACTGTGTAAATATTTATTTATTTATACACTGAAATTGCCATCTAATATTGAAAAAGAAGTGTGAAGATGGTTACTGTGTTCAGTGTGGCTGAGACTGAAGTAGCAGATGAAAGAGGAGGAATCACCTAATTATTGCCTAATTCTAANCCGTGAAAGGGGAGGGATGGCCATGGAAGGGGGATGGATGGCCATGGAAGGTGAGGAGTGGCCGTGGCAGGTGAGGGGTGGCCGTGGCAGGGAAGGGATGGCTGTGGAAGGTGTGGGATGGCCGTGGCAGGTGAGGGATGGGCATGGCAGGGGAGGGATGGCCATGGCAGGGGAGGGATGGCCGTGGCAGGGGAGGGATGGGCGTGGCAGGGGAGAGATGGCCGTGAAAGGGGAGGGATGGCCATGGAAGGGGAGGGATGGCTGTGGCAGGGAAGGGATGGCTGTGGAAGGTGTGGGATGGCTGTGGCAGGTGAGGGATGNGGCAGGGAAGGGATGGCTGTGGAAGGGGAGGGATGGCTGTGGCAGGGAAGGGATGGCTGTGGAAGGGGAGGGATGGCTGTGGAAGGGGAGGGATGGCCATGGAAGGGAAGGGATGGCCACGGAGGGGGAGGGATGGCCATGGCAGGGGCTAGTGGTCATGTGGGTCACAGAGCAGAGCAGATGGTGGATGCTGGTCCAGATGCTAGTCCAGAACCAGGGCACCTGGGTGGGGTCAGGGCTCAGCCTCAATGTTCTCTGTCTAAGGAGGTTCCTTGCAGAAGGACTTGGTGACACGAGGGGCAGCTGGACAGGCAGGAGGGGACAGGGGAGTGTCTCTGCAAAAACAAAGATGCCCTCAAGTGACTGTCCCAATCTTCCAGTCCCAGAATCAGGCAGCGATGCTTTGATTGCCATTTTGCTTCTATTTATTGATCAGGCTCTTCTGGCCCAGAGGCTGCTCAGAGGATCTTTAGCCCTTTGCATTGTGTTTCATTGAACTCAGAGTTCTTTCTCTGGCTGTTTGGCTGTAACTCACTGCAGGGTCAGCACCTTGTGGCATTTTTTCACAGTAAATACTGAACAGACACAAAAGCCTAATTAGAAAACAGAGCAGCTTCCTCCCTATCCCTGCAGAGGATACACTTCGGTTTCAGGGAAGTTAGGTAACCTGGCCTAGCTTCTAAAAATAGAGGCATAAATAAAACCTGTGGCAAATGTGGATTTCAGTGTGACTCCTGGGCCAAGCAGTAACTATCACATTTCTAATGCAGTGCAGGTTCTCACATGGATTCTCAGTGACTGGTTCTGCCATCCCAAGATGAGACAAAATGAGGTTTCGTCTTGAGTAGTAGGTGGCAGTTTGAAGCATTAACTGCTGTGGAAGAAGATTTGAAAGGCAATTTCCCATCTCAATTTTCTCTTCAGTCATTAAAATTCATCTTCAGTTCTTGAAACATCCAAATTTCTGTTCTGCTTAGGTTTCTGGGTTGGAGATCTTACTGCACTGAATATCCCTTAAATTTGTGGCAAACTGTTCAACACCACTTTACCACCCATCCATGATTCTCCAGATTTATACATAGAAGGTTAATTTTTCCCTCCCCACAAAATTGATGCTAATCTTGCTATGAACTGAGTTTAAAACTATTTAAAGCTGAAGTTACTTCTTTGCTCTTTACTTATGAGAGTTTAGCTTTGCTCAGCTCCTTTCTTGTCACTTGTCTACAGCTTGTTCTCATTCTGTGGTTCTTTAATACGTTCTTCTGTGGCACTGATCACTCTGGCATCACTCAAGTGAGTGGTGTGAGGAGCTGAGTGTGCTATTTACTCCTCTATTCATTAAAAGCATCTACTTGGAAAGTGAGGGGACTCAAAGTTTGTCCTAGAAGCGCAGAAGAGGATAAAAATAACTTAATAGCTGTGCCACCTTATTTGAATTTAAAATTGCTCTCTTTTTAATTCATAAAAAGAGAGTTGTCAGGCTTTGGGTGACAGAGGGTGATGAATTTGTGTGGGAGTATGGACTTCCTGTGCTTCCTTTCTTTAGGAAGCTTGTGGAAGGGGAATAACCTTTTGTCATGCTCATGTCACATTTTATTTTGGCTTAAGTCTGATGAGAGAAGAGAGAAATCTGGCTGTCAAGAACAGCCTGTCTCCTCCGTGTGTCTTTTTTGTTCCTCTGATCCTCAGCTTCTGCTGTTCCTTGGAGTACAGGAGAGGCAGAGCTCCAGTTAATCCAAGCAGAAGCATCTGTGGGGCTTTTCTTCTGGCCTCTGCTGCCTACTGTCCTGCTCCCATCCCTGACTTTTGACTGCTGCAGGGTTTTACTCTCATCTCTCCTTAATGCCGGCTCCAGACCACACCTGATTCTACTAATTATGTTTAACTCCACAATGAGGTTAATTGTGAGCTCTCAGTGCTGTGTTAAATCACCGGGGAGGTGGGAGCTGTGTGTGCCTTTTTTGTCTAGACAATAGCCCTCATAAAGATAATTTCAAAGATTTAAGGTTCATCCCAACACTCTTGCCAGGGTGCTCTGACAGGATTACTGGGGAGGGAAATGTGGATACAGGGAGTGTTTATTTATATCCCAGCCATGACATTTGGCTCTCATGGAAGACACATGCGGGTGTGAGGAGCTTCATGTTGTTCTCTGACATTCTTTTGTGTTTAAAGGCAGACACAAAAGAAAAAGGTTAAATGAATGGTGAGAACCTCTTCTTTTTTCCTTAATTTTTTTCTTTGTTTGTGCCCATACTTGTGTGCTACTCATTAAGTAGCCAAAGGCCTTCTGAAAAGTCCTTGCATTTGAGAAAAATGCCAGGCAGAGCTGCTTGTGAAATAATTACAGAAAATGAGTGTTGATGCATGTTTTGACTCTGCTGCAGAAGTAATTCTGTCTTCTCTAGCGGAAGTAATTACATTTGTTTCTAAATAGAAGAAGAAAAATGGCAACTGTAAAAAAAATGCGTAGATCTCTCTTCTACATTTACGTAGTGGCAGATAGATGGGTAGCAAGAAACTAATTATGATATTAGTGTAGTCATTATTGTGTGTTATTTATTGGAGTGAGGTACCATTATTAAACACATCGAGTCAGGGAAGATTTGTGGGACTTACAGACTCCTTTGCTTGATGGTTACCTTAGCACTGAGGAGTATAAACACTTTTACAGCATGCTAAGGTAATAATTAATTTAGGATAGATATCTGCAAGAACTCACTAGCTATTAATGTCTTTTTATTTTCTTCAGAGAAAAAAGATTTTCATTTACTATAATCCAGAGTCCTCACATCAGGGAGGGCTGAGAGCTTGTATTTCTATGCATGGGAAGTTTCTTCTCAGGTCAGATAGCCGGGGGTGGGGGGTAAGATTGTGCCAGCAGCTGGGCTGATGCCTTTGCTAATTTTGGAGGAGGATGGATCTGCTGTGTTTTATGTGGATCAGGAAGCAGTCATGAGACAACACCACTGCTGTTATCCCAGGCCGCATGGACCTGGAATCCCTGTCAGTCAGTTCCCCTTTCAGCCCCTGCCTTTTGTTTTAAGGAAATCAACTCTTCTGCTATGCTGAAAAGGTGACCTTACCTGGAAAGTAATCTTCAGTGAAAATTGGGATTAAACTTTTTGGAGTTGATCTTGGATACATTCTGGCCTAGTGTACTAAAGTCTTATTGGCCCCTATGTGAAAGCAGAATTAGGCATCTGGAATACACACTGTATGCTTATGTGAGTTGTTTAGTGATAGACTGTTAATTCCTAAATGCATTGTTAAAGGCAGAAGTTAAAGTGAAAAGAATTAAGTGGAACAATGCTTTGAGTTCTCGATGAGATGCCTGATTCTCTGTTTAGAATCAGTTAATCTACATATTTCCTGGAGAGGCTTCTTATCTCTCTGTCTTCCTAATGCTTTCACTCTTCTGGCAAGATTAATTTGCATTTCCAGGACTTGATAGTTAACAGATGTACCTTGATTTCAAATGGAAAGAGGGGAAATCTAAGTTAAATAAAGGAAAGAAATTGTTCCCTGTGAGGGTGGGGCGGCCCTGGCACAGGCTGCCCAGAGAAGCTGTGGCTGCCCCTGGATCCCTGGCAGTGTCCAAGGCCAGGCTGGACGGGGCTTGGAGCACCCTGGGACAATGGAAGGTGTCCCTGCCCAAGGATCCCTTCCAACCCAAACTGTTCCATGCCTCTCCCTCAGTGCAGTATCACGGACTCATTTCGGTCCCAGGTTTGACCTGGCCCTTTTGCATTTCTGAGATCTGTGATGATTGGGAACATTCTAAATCACCCTGCTGGTCACTCCACATGGAAAACCTGTCCATGTACAATCACTTCCAGTGTTCCAGGATTAATTCCATGAGTTTGCTTTTTCTTCCAAAGAGGAAAAAATGTTGGGCTGCAAGCTGCCCTCTGTGTGGTGAATGGAGCTGCACAGGACACAGCAAACCTCTCTGCTCCAAACAAGACCCATATTAGATTTTAAACAAAAAATAAAACCTTTCTTAATTGCCGTGGCATTTTATCATCCTCCGGAGTTGAATTCTATTTGCAAGGCAGTTCTTTCAATTTCTGAGGGAGGGCTGTCAAAAAGTGAGTCAAGAACTCTCCCTACTTTTTGCAGAGCAGAAGGTCAGAGTCCTGAGAGTTTTGTTTTGGCATAAAAGTTTGAGTTGGCCAAACCACTGTGCAGAGTTGCATATAAATTGCTCTTTAGTGAGTCACAAAATAATACTCCCTTCCCATTTTTTGTTATTTTTTCTTGCTTGTGCTGGAAGGCTTTGGAAGACACATGATGCTGTCAAGCCTGTCAAAACTTCATACAGGCAATTTCAGGTCTTAGAAAAAAAAAAGTTAAAAAATACAACTGGTGTGAATGGGAACAGGGAGAATCTGGCAATCTCGTTGACATCAAGGAATGAGGAGGGTGTTGAGAGATTCCCCCTCTCCCAAATCATGAGCACCATATGTTCAAGTTGGATTCTCTTGGTTTCTTGGGGAGTAAAACAAAAAGGCCATCTTCATCCCTCCTCCCCTTCATGCCTGTGAAAGAAAACAGTGTATGTTAGATTTTTGTGCTAGCACAGCACAAAGAGGGAGGAAGGTCTGTCTCTAGCTGGTTTCAGGCCATGTGGTAGCACTGGGCTGTGGACTAGCAGGTGTGAAGACCATTTTGGGGGTCTCCTGGAGGCCTGTGGGTTACTGGAGCTTCTTGGAAAAGCTGTTTCCATGCAGACGGTTAATCACCATTGCTGGTAGGGCAGCATGGCAGGATCCAGGCACTCCAAGAGGCTTTGGAGTGCAGCAAGAATCGTTCCAGGTTGCAGGTGCTGAGTGAGCCAAAAAGGAGATTCTCTGTTGCAGCTGCTGCTCCTGAGCAGTTTGGACTGTGCAGGCTGGGGGCAGCTTTGGCTGCTGTGACCGTGAGATGGTGGGACATGAGGTCCTGATGGGAGTGAGGAGGGTGATGGTTGTGGAAAAGAGGATGGAGTCACATAATTTTGGGGATGTGTAGTGAGAGGACTAGAGAAAATATTTGGTCTGATTGAATTTCACAATTGAATGTAACTTTGAAGTTAGCTATGCTTTTGGTGGGGAGCTGAATCAGATGACTTGGAAATGTCTCCTCCAACCTGAATTATTCAGTGACTGATTTTACTCATTTGTCATGGCCTTCAGTGGGGTATATCACAGGTTATTGCATTTTTGTTCAACAGGAATCTTTAATTTGCTGTTCCTCTTACTCAGAAACCTCATGCTTCTGTCCAGGAGTCCCAGTTCCTTCATCCTTGGTTTTTCATGTTGCAGTATCAGCTGCTGGTGTGTGTTGGAGGGGGAATGATGAAGGAAGGAGCTTCAGAATAAATCAAGGATTTTTAGTCAGGGGATGAGGAGAAATGGGATAAAAAGCAGGACTTTATGGTCATCCTGTTAGGGGATTGTTGTTCCTACTCCAGCCAGAGCAGAGCCAGTTGTTCTCCCAGAAGATGGGAATGAGGAGGGACATCCTGCAGGAAGAGCTGCTCCAGAGATATCCATGCAAATATTCTTCTCTACTCTGTTCTTCACAAACCTTGCAATTCGTGAAGAATTGCACAGAATCCCTGTGCAATTTTAACTCGGAGGGAATGACATTTTGTGTTCACTCTATTAGGCAGCCTTTGTGAACTGCCTGAGCTCCCAGACGGATCACACACAACCGAGGAGCAGCTGAATGAGGACTGCAGTCCTTTGACTCAATGGGGAGCTGCATACACTGGACTTTGAAAGATTCCATTTAAGGGGAAAAAAAGACATCTTCAAAGCTGGCATTTTTCAAGTAAATAACTCTTTAGCTTTGATATACTTGCTTCACGCTGCCTCGTCAGTGGGGAGGAAAGCTGTACCTTAAATCAAAGTGGACAACTTAGAATGAAAGTTAATAAAAGATTACAATAAAAGAAAGGAATCCCTGCCACCAAAAAAAAAAAAAAAACAAAAAACCCAAGACATGGGTTTGTATCCATTGCAGGAAACATTCATAGGAATGAGTAGTTAAAGTACAGCCTGGCCTCAGAGACTATTGGTGAATTTTTATCAGGTATTTGAAGCTCTGCAGAGTGATGTGAAAAAAAAAATAATAGGAGGAAAATATCCCCAACCACTCAGTTTTTCAGTCACCTTGAAGAATTTCCTAATGTTGCCATTAGAACAGAAAAATCTCTACGGGGCTAGTACGAGTTTTGCTGAGCAGGAAGGTACGCGGCACCTAGACCAGGATTCCTTAGCCTTGTATTTCACACCTGAAGTCATCATGATTAATACTGAGGTGAGTGGTAGCCCACTGGCCCTGAGCAGTCCTGTAGAGGCCGGTCAGCACCACAGACCAGCCGTGCAGGAGGCACCAGCGTGTTGTTATAACTGAGAGCATTCTTCACTTTTAAAGAAATTTGAGCTCCTGGACTTGAGGGAGTGTTTCAAATGAGTAGTGACTGCTGAGAACAGGCTAAACCACTTGAGTTTGCTGAAAACTTTGCCATCCTGTTGTCTTTGACAGGGTAAATTGCAACTGCTGTTCCCAGAGACCTGGGTGCGTTCAGCACTTGTTCCTCCAGTGGGCACTATTTTGGCATTTGTTCCCTTCCTAATCCAAGTAATACTGTTGCACAGAGGATGTCAGGCCAGGTTTACACGCAGAAAGATTTAGTGTAACCTGTTGCTGATGGCAGTGAAAATTATTGAGGGAAGGGAGGAACCAGAAGATCAAAACCCCAAAGAAAACAAAGGACAGGAAAAAAGGGAAAGAGAAAGGAAAAGTCGTAGTGACCAGCTGGAAGGGGAAGTGATGAAATTCTCCCTGCAACACCTCTGCAGTGAAGTTTTACAATACTTTGATAAAAGAACTATGGACTTATCATCAGGACCTTCTCAAACTGCTGGTGGGTTGCAGCAGCTTGAGTCAGGGATTGTGCTGGCTGGAGCAGGTTTCGGCAGAGTTGAGCCATGGAAACCCTCAGGACCACACGGATTGAGGCACTGGAGACACTGTGCACGTGAGTGTCCTGTGCATCGCCCTCCCGGGGCTGCGTGCCAAGCACCTTGAAATGGTGGATTGTCCACCCTCCACTTTCCTTGCCAGGAATTCTGCGGGAGAAGGTGGAAGTATGGAAAAACCCCATAAATAACCATGTTATTCTTCTGGATAAACACCTTTATGACTTGACAGGGAAAACTGGATGCTGCAGTTGTGAAGCAGAAGACACAGTGCTGTGATGAGTAGGATTTTGGCTGACTCTCAAAATACTGTTGGTAGTTCTATCTTTTATAGGGAAGAATTGCAACAAGTTTCCCTTTTTAGGCACAGGCCCTGCAACAAAGGAGAGTCTGAAAAAGCAGTAAAGCAATAGTTCCAGCACATCCCTCTGCCACTGATGTCCTGCTGTTATACACATCCTAGAAAACCATTCTCACGGTGTGTAAAATTGTCAAAGATTTCCAGGGTACTTCGTGCCAAACTGCACCAGAACTGAGCTGCTCGGTCCTCTGAATGTCATAACTTGTTTTGTTTTTACAGGCAGTGTAAATGAATTAGTAATGGTTTGCCACTTACTATAAATAATGCCCTATTTCCTGCCTGTAGCTGTGCGGATCCTGCAGAAGATGATGTTTTTGATAGCCCATAGGTCCGACAGAGCTGTTTCTCTGGAGACAGTTTGGACTGGTAGAAATGATGTGTGCATGGTTTTAGGTGTTGCAGATCTGGGAGCAGCTGGCTTTGACTTCCTTTTTTCCTGTGGTATATCCTGCTCCGTTAAAAAAACCCCAAAAAACAGTCAGGTGACTGAACTGTGCTTGGCAGAGACTTAGGTCTGGAAAAGTGAAAATACTGGAACTTCAGCAGGGAGTGAACGTTGAACAGAGGCTGGGATTCACGTGGTGATGAAAGGAGAGATGAGGAGTGGTATGAGGGAACAGTTTCATTAGGGAGAAATAGCAACAGGTGCAATATGGTATAAGGAAAATATGTTATTTCATGTAAAATATTGTTTCTCTGTGTCTCACTCCTTCAGTGGATTTGCATGAGTAGAAACTTGGCATGAACAGGGTTCTGTCCAAACCCATGGAGTTCCGTTTGAGCCAGGTTCGTAAGATTAGACCCATTGAAGTTCGAGGTGAAAATCTGCAAGGATGGCTTTTAGTAAATTCTGGAGCTTCACATAAATAATTTCAAATCATAGAATATATTACACCTTTCCTAGAAAGACAGGAGGAGAGAGTTGGGGTTGTTCTACCTGGAGAAGGACCTGGGGACACCTTAGAGCCACTTCGAGTGTCGAAAGGGAGCTTATAAAAACATGGAGAGCGAGTTTTGCGTGGGCAGATAGTGACAGGACAAGGAGGAATGGCTTCAACTGACAGAGGGGAGATTTAGCTTAGATATTAGACATTCTTCCCTGTGAGGGTGGTGAGGCCCTGGCACAGGGTGCCCTGAGAAACTGTGATTCCCCCATCCCTGCAAGTGTCCAAGGCTGGGCTGGATGAGGTTTGGAGCATCCTGGTCTAGTGGAAGGTGTCCCTGCCCGTGGCAGGGGGTGGAATGAGATGATTCTTAAGGACCCTTCCAACCCAAACCATTTTGGGATTCTCTGCTCACCAGGATGCTGCAAAGCAGCAGATTGAGACTACCCAGTGTAAAATGTCTGGGGAAGTAAACTCTGTCCCTGTTGTGCCTCACTAATCACCCCCGGCTTGTTAAAGCAGGCGTGGGGGGGAAAACACCAATCTGTACTAAGAGGCTGTGCTGAGAGGAACAGCCTGGCTGAGGAGTGGAGACAGCAGCAACGCCAGTTAAAGGTGCTCTTATCGGGAGATATTTGCAGACTCCTGAGTTCTCCTTTGAGAACAATGAATTACTCTTAGTGCAGCCTGTTCACTGGGAATCACATGGGATTGGGATAATTTATCCCTCAAACTGCCTCAAGCACTCCCTAACTGTTTAACCAGGCTTTGCAGTGCCTAAAGGTTTATTTTGAGAGGGCTGGATTCAGTGGGAATGGCCTGGTGTTCTAAAATCTGGTGTTCTTAGCACGAAATGATCTTAAACCAGAGTACATTCAGTGCTGCAGCAAACTGCATGCAGTGATATCCGAGGGAAAGCGTAGGTTGTGAAGTGTTTGTAAATGTTTTGCTTTAATTTTAGAAAAAAACATGTGGTAGAGAAGAGATAAATAAGGAAAGAGAGGTTGAAGAGCTATAACAGTCTTTAATAGAGAACTGACAAGTTTAAATGTCAAGGCCATAATAGCAATTAATTCCAAATGCTTGATTATCATTTTATAGCCAAGATTTTATCTACATTCCACAAAGCCAAATACAAATTAAATTGCCTTCTGCTGAAATATGGCCACTGAGAGACTAAGATCTAGCAAGTGTTTTATTCCAGGAACATTATATAATGACCCATAATTTTGGTGAAAATGAGGTAGAAACCTGTCTTAAGGTTCTATTTTAGCACACAAAAAGACAACATCTTGGAATATCTCACACAGCTGTGTTTTGCATTGGCCAGAATGGCTCAGGACTCACCTCAAAAATGCTGGATGTCACACTGGGGATGAATTTTTGTGCTTAGTTACGTTTGCAGAGGCACACAAATGCTCCCCTGCCCTGGGCTTTGTGGTGTGTGTTTTGAGAGAGAGAGTTTGTCAGCAAACAGTGCAGCACGTTCCAGGAGAGCCGGGAAAGCACTTATCTCCTCTGGCACCCTGCGTTCAGAACCCGGCAGTATTGTGGGGCAGGGAGCTGATTGTTCCATCTGCTGCTCGGGGCGTCTCGGGGGGCCGGGCTCTGCCTGCAGCCTCGTCTGGTGCCCAGCACACTGACCGTGGGGGGCTCTGTCCGGAGCAGGCAGCAGCAGGCTCTCGTTGGAAATTTAAAGTGCAATTTTGCCGTTATTGCAGTGGCTTTATTATAACCCCAGTGGTTTTCAGCGCATCTCCGCAGCAGCCAGAGCCCTTGTGCGGGTTATCCGTCAGCCTGCAATCAAAGAGCTTCCTTGTCTGCTGGCAGAACTTGTGTTGGGCACATTTTCCTGCCTGTTGGTTCAGTAGGAGCCTGATAGAAAGTAAAGCTCTGCGTGCGTGCAAACTGCTGGGCAAAAATGCATTTTGGTGCCTGCACAAATGGCCGTGGCCCAATATTACAGCTCCGTTTGCAAAGGAGCCCTGAGTGAGCACCAGCTTGTATCGATGGGCTCTTTGACTTTGTGTGAAAAATGCACGTTGGCTTTTCCATCTTCAGACTCGTCCTGCAGTGTCTTTATGGCCTTATCCATATGTATGGTGTTCTGATACATATTAGCATTGCTTTGTAATCTCACTCCTCTGAACTGCTTGGGGATTCTGTGATGGCACTCGCAAGATATTTGTGAATTAAAATTACAGACTGAGCTGTTTCCTCGATTATGTTCTTTGTTGCTGTTCACACTGCAGCTCCAAAAGGAAAAAGGTCTTAATGCACATTTCTCAGCTCATGTGCAAGCAGAGCTTCTGGCATTCCCTATTATGGCTTTAGGAGCTTAAAATAATAAGAAAATAAATCAAAATTCAAGCCCTGACAGGGAGAATTTTTGATTATTCAGAGTTTGTATCAATGTCAGTTGGTAATTTTTACTGGTCAGTACTTTCTATTCCTTAAAATGCTGATGAACATAGAATCATAAAATTATTAAGATTGGAAAAGAACTCTGAGATCAAGTCCAGCCCTTGACCCAGCACTGCAAAGCCCAGCACTAAACCACGTCTCTAAGCACCACATCGGTGTGTTTTCTGAACACTTTCAGGGATGGTGATTTCATTACTTCCCTGTTCAGCCCGTTGCAATGCCTCAAAACCCTTTCATTGGAGAAATTTTTCCTAACGTGCTACTTTAGACACCTGCTGTCTCAGGTAATGACTAAAAAGAGCTGGATTTGTAGCACCTGATACAAACAGCTCTCCACTGCATTCTTATTTCTTCCTGGGAGCTTCTTGGTTTAAGAGAAATCGTAAAACCTAGTTTTGTCCAGTTTATGAATGGTTGCTGGCAAAGCAGACAGGGGAGGAGAGAGAGGAAGTTACCTATATTCAAATATAATTCACTGCCTGTATGGCTTTGACAGGACAGTGCGAGCTGTGGTTTCACATCTCTGGGTGAGTAACCTGGCAGGGTTTAGGTGAAGATGTGTTTATGTAGATACATCCCAAAAGCTCTGGTGGGATGGCAGTGGGACTTCCTTCTCAAAATGAGAATGTCTCCTTGTGGCTACACTTGTAAATTTAGCACTGGCCTGGTTGGGGAAGTTTTATTAGGGAATGTGGCTGGAAGGAAGATCCTCTCAGCCTTTTGAGCATGACCAAGGCGTGTGGGAGACCTCATTCATTATCAGACTTCGGTTCACTGTGCTGTTTCTCATATGAGAAAAGAGAGGTCCTGCAGGCTGAAATCAGTTCGTTATAGGCACAGTGGTCTTGAAGCAAGCAGAGATGGCAGAGCCCTGGAAGGATTGTGCTGCTGCTGCTGCCGGTGCTTTCCGCTTTGTGTAGGAAACTCTTCGGTTGTGCCCCACCCAGCTGAGATTAACAGAACAAGGAGGTGCTCACGAGGTGCTTGTAGAGTTGTGGGGTTTGGTTGCCTTTGGCCTTTGTTTCTTACATTATGCAGACCCCTAAAACTCGAGTCAGTTCTGCTGATTAGCTCATCAAACCAACGAGCACCTCAGCACCAAACTTTGATCTTTGCTGTATTAAAAATTTAAACGATAAAGTGAGTCTGTGATTTTCTGTTGAGGAGTCAGAAATAAAAAAAGTACAAATTTAAAGAACCCAAGAGGTTTCTTAGCCGTCTAACATTCTATTTATGGTACTTTATTTTGCAATATGCTGCACTTAATCATCTCTCCTTCTCAAAATACCATCACTAAACCATCCAGCTTTGGCTGCCCCTGGATCCCTGGGAGTGTCCAAGGCCAGGGAGGACCGGGCCTGGAGCAGCCTGGGATAGTGGAAGGTGTCCCTGCCCACGGCAGGGAGTGGAATGAGATGAGCTTTAAGGTCCCTTCCAACCCAAACCATTCTGTAATAGTTATCAGCCCCTTTGTGTTGATAGCAGTAACAATTCAAAGAGTGCAAGTTGTACATCTCTGGCTTAAAAGTACCAGTCAAAGATAAAAGGCACCTTAATAAAAGGAGCTGTGACCACCAGGTCCCATTGGTTGGGACTGAATCATTTCCCTGAGTCACGTTCAGGTCAGACACCGTGAATCAGGCCATGGTGAAAAGGTGAATTTTACTTCATTGAACTCCTTCAATTTTTATGGTTTGAGGTTGAGAAAAGAATGAGTCACATTCCTAATTTATGAGGTTAATTTTTAGAATTTATAATTTATGTGAGCATGCTTTTACGTGGATTCTGGTACTTTCAGCTGAAATTTAGATCAAAAACAGCGCTGGGAGGGGTTAGTTTTCAGTCTGAAGTTAAAGAAAATTGAACTGGCTACAGGACAAAAACTAGGTTTGCACTTAGGGTTGATTCTTGAAGGATTGTTGGCTGTAGTAAATAATATTTATCTGGTTTGGGAGATGCCACAGTTCAGAAAGAGCATGCTTTATCCGGTGCCTGGCGTTGCAGTTACACAAGCAAAACTATGAGAAAGACTTTTTTTTCCCCTCATATTTTCAATGCCCAGGTACACAATTTAGAGTAATCTGTCCAACTAAGTGACATGGCTGCAATGTCTTGGCCCCTGCAATAGTGGATGCAGGATATTCTTTCCAAAAGTTTCACGCCTACAAGTTGCTGAGGTGTGGGAATTCTTCCAGATCATAAATTTGAGTTTAAAATGTAACAAATATCTGTAGCTTGAAATACTAAACAGCCTGCAAAAAAATGTATTTAAACTAAAACCAAAGCAAGATAAGTGTCCAAAGTGTTAAAATATAAAACCCCCAAACAAACAGGAAAAAAAACCCCAAAAAACAGAACAAAACAAGACAAACCCCAAGTTTGCAGGTACTGAAAAAAATTACCTCCCACATGAAATGAGTTTCATAATCTTGATACCATTTTTTGTTTAAAGATCCCTGAGTGTGTGTGAACTTAGTGGCTGCTACAGCAGGAAGGTCTGTGAGGAGCAGATTCTTGAGGCTGAAATCGCATCCAAAACTGCATCCAAGGAAAGCTGGAGCATCCCAACAAGGCACATGGGGCAGAGGAGTGTTTTTGCCTAGGATTGGTGCTTTGCTGGCACCAGTTTCCACAAGAGTCAGAACTGAAGCCTCTCCTGTCACCTCCACAGATCAGAAGAACGTAAAATCTGAGGCAACAACAATCCTTGGTTTGATATTTGTAGCTCAGCCTTGAACAAACGTGATGGGAACAAGCTTGCTCTTTTTTTTTTTTCTTTTTTAACCAAACAAAAATTTAGGTGCTTGGGTGTTCTCTGAAGATTTATTTCATGTGCAATAAGAGATACAACCTAAGGAATCAAGATTCTTGTGGAGCATGTATCATGGGGGAGAGAAACCAGGCAGACACAGGCACAGACAGGGCTGTGAGTACAGGCACCCACGTGGGCTTTAGAATTTGGTTTTATAGACATGAAAGTTGATGGCATGGAGTAAATATGACCTGAGACACTTTAAATACCTTTGTGATTTGCTGGTGTTCCGTGTTCTAAAACGTAAAAGATTTTAGAATGCAGATGATCTTGGCAGAGAGAACCCTGACTCTTGGATTGGCTCAGGGAATATTGCCACCAAAGTGATAAGAGGAATTGCATACAGACAAAGTTTCAGTTCCTGGAAGAGGCTTGGATAATATAAAAGTGCAGATAATTTGGCATTTATCTGTTTTGAATTTTGATTCATCTCTGTGGATGAAAGTGGGTGTGTGTATTCTGTGTATAAAGTATTAATTTCCAAAGCTTTCAGGGAACATTGGGCATCAGGAAAACAGGATGAGTGCACAGCCAGGCAGCCCTGGTGATGAGGTGGTGTTGTGCTTATCACTGTTCCTGAGAGGAGCTGTGGAGAGAAAGATGCAGCAGGCAGGAATTATGCAGCAAGACTCCTTTAATTAATGAACAGCTCTTTTATAGGATATTCCTCTCATAGTTTAATTGGTCAATTTTCTAACCACCCCTCTGGGGTGATTGGTCGAAACTATATTGAAAATATTTCTCTACTTGTATTATAAACAATTAGCAGGTGTCCATAGTTTACAAACTCTACTGAAAGCTTCTGTGAGAAAGAGAAATTTCACACGGGATTAGAAAGCGGCAAGAAAAATCCTTGCAAGCAGCCTTTTTCATATCCACAGTGAGGAACTGTGCTCTTGGCTCTCCTTCCCCCCACATCATGCCCTGCTTGTCTGCATGGACCTGCAGGGACCCTTTTCCCCTGCTTTTTAGCACTTGTGCACATAATTCCAGGAACAGCACTTTGCCTTTTTTTAAGTCCCCATATGCACACAGCTTAAAGAATTAGGCCATATTTGCATCTCAGGCCACAGAGGATGCAGAGCAGAATATAGAAATCCCTTTAACAGCAATATTTAACAACAAAACAGCATCTGTTTTGTCATAACCCGACAAAGAATAGCAGCTAATTATCTTAAAGGAAAATCCTGAATGATCCTGGATCAGTGACCCCGAATCCATGGTTGCTCTTTGAGATTCAGGATGGGGATTTAACTGGGAAACAAATACAGTGGTAGATGATATGTAGGTAGGTGAAAGAGGATGAAAGAAATTACAGAAGGATAAAATGAATGTGTCAGTACAGGCAAATGCACAACACTGCGGCATTAATATAGTGCAGGGATGGGGCTGGTGGTAATGGGAATCCACAGAAAAACAAGTCTGGGAAACAGCAGGGGTCTTTTTCACTATTAAGCCTATGAACTTTAGGCTACTCTCTATTAAAGGCATGCAATAAAACACTCCCAGGTGTTTCCAGACCACATTTTATGTCAGTGACCACAACAATATAGTGAAAGCATTGCCTGCATTTAAATTCTGGAAGCGAGAAGTGCTTGGGAAATACATTGGAGAAGTGCTTGAAAACACTCTGGGCCTGCCCTCAGGCCATGGCTGTAGTGCTGGGCTGCCTTCTTCTTTGCTGTATTGACAGTCTCTCCTCTTTCCATGCGCTGGGTTCCACGCCAGTCCTGCAGAACAGAAAATCAAGCTGTCCTCCGTGACAGAGATGTTTGGGGAGTGTGTCTGTGCTGGCAGGGAGCTGCTGATGGCAGGGGGTGGTGGCAGCTGGGTGCTCACCGCCCTCTCACCACCACCCTGTCTCTGTAACTGAAGATCATTAATAAAACTAAATTTAGCAATGCATTTTACTTGGTTTTGAGGGTGGCTGAAGTCGAATGCATTTTGATGCAGGAGTCCAGCTGGACTGCACTGCCCTGTTGTTTTAAAATCCTTCATTAAGCAGTTATTTAATTGCACCTGCTGGTCAGTGTTACTGGTTTTCTTTCCTATCTAAGCCTTGAAGTGATTGCTAGGTCTTCAGCAAGGTTTCCCTTCTCCCCTGGTGCTGTATATTAAATTATGTGACCAGTTGTGGTCTATTTCCCTATCAAGCATTGTGTTTCTTCCAGCAGAAAGGGGCACATCAACTGCTTTCAAAGGAATTGGCATTGGGTGGGAAAAGTATTTGATACAAATTCATTGCTTGACAATTTCAGCCCTTTCTTCCTGTCCTTGTGGCCCCTCAACAAATGCCATAAATAGTAAATAATTTTTTTGTCTGAAGGGTCTTCTGCTTCCTAAACATAAATGGAGTGCTTTTTATATTTTTTGAATGTTTGGAAACCTGGTGATTGGACTTGGAAATTTTAAATGCTGTGACGTGTTCTGTTCAAGTGACCCCTTGTTTTCCTTTGCCCTCAGCAATTCTGGTTTAAAATTATTTGTCATGAAAGGTGATAGCTAGTTCCTTGTGATCACAGTATTCATAAAGTGCAAGATGTAGGATGACAAATACAGTTTCTTAGAGGACTCAAAAAGGACACAATCCAATGCATCGTGCACAAGAACAACTGAAGTCTTTCTTAGCATGTGGAAAAATGAGTGGCATGAAAAGGTTAGAGAATCATGGGATGGTTTGGGTTGGAAGGGACCTTAGAGATCATCCAGTTCCCACCCCTGCCATGGGCAGGGACACCTTCCACTGTCCCAGGTTGCTCCAAACCCTGTCCAACGTGGCCTTGGATACTTCCAGGGATCCAGGGGCAGCCACAGCTTCTCCGGGCAGCCTGTGCTGGTGTCTGGTCACCATTTTTTGTGGAGTCGTTAATGTGTATTTAGGCCTTGTCGATGGGAAGCAGCATCTCAAGTCTTGTCATGAAGGGATAATATTTATTCTGAAAAGAAGAGCTCATTTCACATATTTTTGCTGTGGGTGAAGAAGCTGGAGCTGAACAGCAGCACTGGCTTCTATTTGTAAACAGAGAAATAATTAAGTGACCCTGGGCAGCTCAACTCAAATTGCTCTACCTCAGAGTTTAAACATGTCAAAGTTACTGTGCTCTGTATCCTCTGCACGTGCTCAGAGAAGCTCTGTGAACTATATCTGAAGAAGTTATTAAGAATGAAAGCAAAGAGGTCCTGCAGGAATTACTTTAAAAACCAGTAGAAATTAATAAAGAATTATGTCTACTCCTAAAGATTTTTAAAGCCTCCCTATAAAATTCTATAGCAGGAATAAAATTAAGTGTTAGGTTCTATACAATGATATGAAAACACTACATATAGAATGTAATAGAAAATTAAATATTTTGTCGGGTACTTTCTCATAAGGGATAACTAAACAGTCTGCTTGGACCTTTAATCAATACGAAATTCAATTTGAAAAGGGAATAAAAGTGGTGACAACTTTCCTGCAAAGAGAAAATCACAGTGTATCACAGTCCTGGGAGCATAAGCAGTTTTGAAGTAGAGCAGAAATGTTTCAGCAGCAGAAAATGACAGGGGAAGATGTCCCCTGAATGGTATTTGCACACCAGGGAAGAGCTGCTGTCACCGTGCTCCAGTGTTTCATGGAGGGAGCTAAGTCACCGAGGATACAGAACGTGAAACGAGGGAAGGGCAGGCTCCAGGCTCTGTAGCGTCACACAGAGGTGACTTTTTTCCTTTCTTTGTAAATAGCCTCAGTAATTTTACCTGTGTTCTTTATTCAGCCGTAGAACAGTGACTGGAATTCCAAGTGACTGCAGCCAGGCAGGCCTGGGGACACATAAAAATTCAAATCTCCAGAAACACTCTGACTGCAGAGGTGGAAGGTCCCACTGCAAGCGCACCAGTATTTTTTTGTGGAGAAAAACACTGGTGATTTTTGGAGGGCTACTGGCCACAATCTGTGCCTGTGTGGGTTCTCAGTTACCTCAGTCTATGAGGTGTTATTTTACCTGTCATTGCATAAACCCCAGAAAACGTTAGAAACAACATCCAAGTTCATGATCTGTGCTGTGTTGAAGGAATTGCATTTCCAGTGATCTTTCTTGTGAAATATTCGCCATCAGATGGTTTTGGTTTCTTCACCTGCTTTGTGAAATGACCAAAAAAACCTCCTCATGTTGGGCACTTAGTACAAAAAGTGCTTTTTTTTTCAGCTATCTGACCTTTTCCAGTTCTCTTTACCATAAATGCAGCTAATGTTCAAGTTTCTTTAGAGTTATAATAAAAAGAAATGTCAATGGCATCTTACAGCTGATTTGACGCTTTAGAAGAGATATATAAGAAAGGAAGGAATAAAGGGGAGAAAACACAATTTAATGGGAAAGTGGGCACTTGGAGATGTGCCTCTTATCTGCACGTCATTGCAGCACAGCTATGCTGATATTTTTTGATGTTCTGTTTTGCTTGTACTTCATCAGGAATGTGGTAGATGAGATGTATTTTACTCCAAGATATTTCAAATCATTTGATCCTATTTTAAAAACTAATTTTTGAAGCTGATGCATTGAAACACCACTAAGGTGTTCAAACATAAGGGCTCTCGAAAGTCCTTGTGCTATTGACCATATCTTAATAATATCTCACGCTGCCTCACATCACATTAAACTCACATAAATCATTTCTCCCTGCACCCTGTCCCTCTCCCATATCAGAAATGAGGTTGCTGTGTACCTGCAAGATATTTTTTTCCCTTGGAAAATGAGAGCAGAATCATTCTGTAGCCAGTGTTTCAGAAGGAGCCAGCAGCGTGGTTTCAAGGAGTTCTTTCAGATTTAAAGTAACTTCTGAGCAAAATCCACAAGTTTTTAACATTAAGGCCAGTACTGGGAAGTAGGAAATGGCAAAAGAAAAGAAAATATTTTATTCTTTGGGCTGCTTGCGTAGCTGTAAATATTTTATAAAGCCGAGGCCAGCCAACAGGTAAATATTCAGTTTGCCCATTGTGACTAATTAGGAGATATCTGAGCTTTCTACTGACACAGTGCCTTCAAACAGCAATGGCCAGGAGCACAGCAAAGACATATTCCTTATTGACTTGGACTGCTTTATGTTTTTACCTTTATGCTGTGCTGCTGCAGACAACATTAGATGTCTGTCTGCTCAGCCCAAAATCTAATTGAGCTTCCTGCTCTTCTCCTAATAATGTTAGAATGGATGGACTCAAACTTTGGTTTCGCTCCCTGTGTATTTAAAATTAAACACACAATAAGGAGTGAGCAGAATATCTGTATTTTATGGCTGTAGCCGCTGGCAAGAGCAGTTGTTTGTGTCTATAAATTCTGTTTGATATTGTTGGGTCTCATGTGACAGCAAGGTTGCAATGAAAGAGTTGCTGCAGAGTATCCAGGCAGGAGTAACACACCAGCCTCGTGGTGCCCAGATATGGGAAGGTGGCCACAGCTTTGAAACCAAGATTTTGGCTTTGTTTTCCTTTCTCCTTCCTCGAAGACTGGGGGAAATATGTTTAAATGTAACTTGGATGTTCATGCAACCTTCATTGTCTTTTTTTCTTTTCCCTCTACAAATAACTTGCTAGAGGAAAGCATGGCTGGGGAAGATGTTTTTCAGATGCCTTTGAAGATGTAAGAACAGCAAATGGAGCCTGCAGTGGCATAAACTTCAAAGATCAGCCCAAGGAAAATCAAAGTGTTTCTTTGAGTATATCAGCTGGCCCATAAATTGAAATTTTTCAACTGCTGGATGTATCCTCCATAGCAGGCACCTTACTATTGATTTTGATGCCACCCAAAGATAAAAGGATGTGCAGTACTAAAAAACTGCTTTTTCTGTAGAATTCTACATCTCCATTCTAAAACAGCATTTTTGCCAAACTGTCAAACTTCTTGCCTTAAACGCTGCATTTTTTAAAGTTTGGGGGCACAGCCAGCAACCTTTCTGCTGAAAAACATGAAGAAATCAGTTGCTGTCATCCCAAAACTGGTCTTGGGTGATGGTAGCTATCAG
>VYZQ01058297.1:134471-179053 GCA_013400655.1 Mystacornis crossleyi | reverse complement strand
TAAAAACCCACCACCAGCTCCTGCATCCCAGCCTTTGTCTCCTGCAGACTGGAAACCAGTGGTGGATTTTATCCAATTGTTTTGAGTTTTGAGGTTTTTTTTTTAAAAAATACAATTTTGTGAGTGAAGTGTATTTTATTCAATACCACCTACTGCCTTTTATTGCTTATAACGCTAATTTTAGTTTGATATGGTTCTGTTTGTGTCAAAATTTTGTTTCTTCAATAATTTTCACATTGCTTTAGTCTCGGTGGCTATTGCTCAAGTGTCTGGGCCTGGAGCTCCACATAGGCAGAGCCAGGGGAAACTGATGACGATAAACTGAGAAGAGTGAAAAGAAGAAAAGGAAGAACTATGACAACTTCACAGTACAATACCAGTTTCATGCCTGTACCCAGTAACGCCGTGCTGCTGGCTCTGGCCTGGTGTCCCTGCCAGCCTGGCCTACAGACCCAAAGTGATCCATTAGTTTTATTTCTTCTATAAGTGAGAAGATTCCTCTTACCTTCCCACCCCTTCCCAACCTTGCCCAGATGCAGATCGGTCCATTTAGCACCTCTCCTTCAGCATTAATGGAGTTAGGAGGGTGTGATAAATGGAAGGAGTTGTTTATCTCCCTTCTGATCTCTCCATCACCCAAGGTTAGCCCATTGCCACCTGTCCCTTGGTTGGGCATCCATGAGAAGGCCAAAGACTCCTTAGATGCTTGATGTCGTTTCCATTTGCACTGCCTGAACTGAAAACCTTATTTCCTATTCCCTGCCTCACCTCAGAAGCGTTTCCCATGTCGTCTGGGGATTTTACTGCTTTCAAAACCCTGCAAAGTAATATTCTTGACCACCAGGTCAGAAGTATGGGGAAGGTTTTACAAGCGATTGGTTTGGGAGAAAGAGGGAAGATTGCGTGAGATTGGTTCCCTCTGCCAAGCTGGATTAGTTGGAAGTGTCTTTCCAAATGACCTCGTGCACTCGGGAGCATTGCTGCTGCCCAGCGCTGTACTTCTCTATTTCTCAAGTTTTCCAGCACCTTTCTGAGAGTTAGTGAAGTATGTTTTCCTCAGCTGGTGCTCATTTCAGCAGGTTCTTCACCACACTCATGAACAAATGCTGGTTTGAAGCTTTTCTGGCTCACATAGGCCAAGCAGGAACACCAAACCAAGGGACATCTTCAAACGGCTGCAGTGACAGGGAGGACCCGTACTGCTTCTATCCAAGGATTTCTGTAATCCTGGTATGGTGAGGGGGAGGAATTCCATGTCCCCAAGCTTCACTCAGGGTTCACAACTTGCTTTGGCTTCTATGGGTGTAACCCTTTGTGTGGAGCAACCCTCTTCTCTTAGGTCTTTCTTTTGTCCCTTTTGTAAGGTTTGTCTTTTGATCTGTCGTTCTAAACACGCTTTGATGCCGAGTTTGTCTCACCAAAGCAAGAGACAAGGGGCTGTGGTGCCACTGTGAAGCACCTTTTGTTCCTGGGGGACGAGGTGCTCTGCACTGCTCTGCTCACGGTTGTGCTTTTCCCTGGAAGGGCTGTAAGTACGTAACAGATCTGAGGAACGTTTGTATTTGACAGTACAAAATACTCAAATTTCAGTTATTTATTGAAGACTAAAGGGCAATTTTGAAACTACCAGGACTATTCAGAGTGTAAATGGAGATGTAGCATAATTCAAAGTAGATTATTGTGTTCCTGGGAGATGTAGCATAACTCAAAGTAGATTATTTTGTTGCTGAACCAGTATTTTATGTCATTTTTTGTCAGTCCCAATGAGATAGAAAGGTAATACAATTATCTAGGTTTATGAACAGAACTTGAGAAAAATCACCTCCTTTGCTTTGCTAGAAAAAAAAAAATCTTGAGGCTTGTTTTTTTAAAAATACAATTTTTGGTATTTTTTAAAAAACAAAGTCATCAAAGTGTTTTGCACTTTTATGTCCTGGTGCAAGAAACAAGACGTAGAAGTGAGAGGTCTTAAAGCCTGAGAGCCTTGAACCGTGGTGGTGGACTGGCACATGGAAACAAAGGAACACCGGACCAAAATCCACCTCCAGGCCTCTAAGGAGTCTGAAATGGAGGGTTCAGGGTTTTTTGTGTGAGGATTTCTCTGATTTTGGCCTACAGCAGTGGTGCTTTGCTTTCGCACTCCTCGTTTCCTCCACCTGTGCTCTGCTGAGGGGTCACTGGGGGCTGCATTGGAGTCAGCTGTGATGGGCCAGGCACAGCGGGGTCCCTCATCTGAGACAGCAGTGCTCAGCTCAAGGTGCTGGCAGAACATGAACATGATTAAATCTTAGGTAGCTGAGCAAGCATTGACTTCTTTTAATGACACACATCCATAAATTCCTCATAACTACTGTGTTAACCTAGCTTTACAGGCATCCAGAACTTTTCCACAGCTTCATGTCCAAGGATGTATCTGCATTTCTGTGCCTGGGGATGCAAAAAGTTCATGTAAGATTCCATAACTGTTAAATTACAATTAAAAATCTTCCAGACTCTAGTTTTATGCCTCATGGCTTGATAGGATTGGAGAATACACTTTCATTTAAGAAAAAAAAAAAAAAAGAAAAAAAGAGCTTTATTTTCATTTGTGGTGTCTCTGTATAGGAAAGGTCTTTGTGTTAGATAGGAGCTGGAATGCTTTTGAAGTGGGCAAAACACAGCAGGACTCAGTAAGAACTTCTTTTTTCTTTTTGTTTTTTCTTTTTCGAATATTCATGTGTTTTGTCTCTGACCTACAGGAGGTTGTTCATTGCCAGGTTCCTCTTTTTGTTCTCCTCTTTCTCACATGATGTGGAACGTGCCCTCACAAATGAAACCTTGTTATCTGCAGAGATGTGACTGTCCCTATTAATGCTCACAACAACACTAAGTGAAATTCAGGTGCTTCTTGGTGAGAATACGGAGTTCATTCAAGTCCTGTTTCAAAGAATGTCCACTGGGTCAGAAACAAGGGATCACACATCCTAAAGCAGTACAAGGATTACATGTGTGATTGCTGGCAGATCAAACTCACTGTCCTCTATGGCAAAGCGAAACATCGGAGCTGTTCAAAGAGTTCCTTTTTTATCACCCGTGCTGAATGCAGGGCTTTG
Source organism: Mystacornis crossleyi (assembly GCA_013400655.1). Taxonomy (NCBI): domain Eukaryota; kingdom Metazoa; phylum Chordata; class Aves; order Passeriformes; family Timaliidae; genus Mystacornis; species Mystacornis crossleyi. Next base: position 175,961 of record VYZQ01058297.1, on the reverse strand, counting down.
AACAAAAACCTCTTTTGAAAAGTGTTTCCCAAGATTACATTTTTTTCACTGTTGTGTGTTGAAAAAGGTGTGCATTGTGTGTTTTGGGAAGAGAGAAGTGTGGAATTAGGAAGGACACTGCTATTTTGAAGGCAAAACTCATTTTACATGCAATTCCAGAGGTGCCATAATTAAACCTCTTGTCTCAAAGATTTTGACCTTATGCCTGTCTCACCGGAAAATATTTGGAAACTCAAGTAGGTGGAGAGCCCAGGGATGGTAGAGTTCACTGAAGTTCAGTGATTTTCTGCTGTGCCTTCACAGTCTCTAATCTGCTTTTGCAATTACTCTGCCATATCAGTGCTCAGAAGTATATGTGATGCTACAACTTCAGGCAATACATTTGGATTTAGAGACCATTTTTGGTCACTGATGCAAGTTCAGAGGATTACTCCATGCAAAATCCAGGTGGTCACACAATTAATACCAGAGAACAGTTTTTCTCTCCTATACAAATGTGAATGCTCTTGGTGAAACTGGCAAAAAAAAACCCCCACAGAAGCACAAAAGGAGAATCTACAGATGTCACAGTCCCTGGTTTGAGGTGAAAATTGTTGCCTCCAAACTAACAGCCTCATTTGCAGCTCTGTAGTTCAACTTGCCATAAACTTTGAAGAGAAAATGATTTTTTGCTTCCACAGTAAGTGCAGGCCTTAAAATATCTGGGGAAAGGAAGAAAGGAATTAAAAATTTTCAAGGCTTTAGACAGTTTAGTTCAGTGTAAAGTTAGAAATTTGAAGAGTAGATGGGGAAGATGATTCTTTCTAATCACCTCAGGTGACCTTTTAGATGGGGCTTGCATAAGGTTATGTGTGACTAGCACCTGCCCTGTTTTGGTTTGCTGTACCTGGTAGAGAAGTGGCATCTTGGACAGGAGGAGTGTTGTGTTTCTGGTGTAGCCTGTAGCTGTGGTGGCTATAGGGGTGTAGGAAGAGATGAAGGGGCAGTGCAAAACAACTGCATTAATGTCAGGAGTGGGTTGGTTGCATCCTTCGAGGATTGGGTAAACCCACACGATTTATCTCCTCTGAAAAGTGCTCCTGCTTGTTCCAGCATGTTAAACAAAATGCTTGGAATTGTTTCTCTCATACAGTGCTATAGGATAGTTGGGTTATTTTCCTTCCAAATCTATCAACTTCCCATATTTTTGAGCAATGAAACATTTGTGTTTCGCCTTTAGTTACAAAGTTACTGCTCCTTTTTCACTAAGTCTATCATGAATCTTGCAAATATGCAGGAGTGGATCGTGACATCACAGACTGTGAGGGCTGAGGCTCTCCTCTTCCTGCTGCTTTCCTGGTATTCTACAGAAACAGCAGTTCCTTCTGACTCATTCAGTGTTGTGGGACAGCCTTGCTCTGTCTTTGGTTAAATATGTTAATGAAACATTAACAGTAAATGAAAGTCTTATTTCTGTGCTGTGTTACCTGCCAACCCTGTCCTTGGAATGTGTTCTTTATTCTGTACCTGAGAGTCTAAAATGATCAAACTGAACTCTCTTTCAGGAGAGTGATCCATTGATGAGGAAGGAAGGAAATGAGCACAGTGAAAATCCCCAAAAGCAAAGAACTCCCCACCCGCTGGGTACATTTCTGGCTTCTGGGTACATTTTCTGAGTGTACTTTATGGCAGATTCCTTACAGCAAACCCTTTGAGTTCTTCCAGCAGGTTTCCTCTGGCCTGCCTAGATCCATGACTTGGCTAATGACTGAATTAGATGCTGAAGAGGTGGCACTGCCCACTGTAGACCAGTCCTTGAAGTGCTCCTTGAAAACCTGGCCAGCAGATGTTCTAGGAACAACACAAAACTATAAAATTGACTGAGTATTCCCCCAAGGTTTTCTCCTTGTCACTGATGCTGTCGGCTCCTGCTTCAAGGCAAGCTGGAGATGCTGCAATCGCTGTTTGAGAGGCTCTGGAAGTCTTATAGCACAACATGCCTTTGGTTGAATCTGTCTGGAATGTGCTGAAAGAGAAACTGTCTCTGTCATCACCCGTTTTACCCAGTGAAAAGTGTTGCCTGGTGTTCTAGAGGAGGTCTGGCTGAAGAGCTACCAGATACCTGTATGCTTGGTTATTCTGTCCTCTGACAAGGGTTTTTGGATTGTTTCTGGTTTTCTTTGTGACATGAAGCTGTTGAGGAGAGTTTTTCTTGACTGTAATGAGACTTTTAATAATGGTTCAAATGAAGAACCTAATGCAGTTTTGGACACTGCAGTTACATGTGGAAAGCAAGAGAAGGAGCCTGAAGGAAAACAGTAAGAGCAACCTGGAAGATAAGATTTAACCATTAGAACAGTTTTGTTGGGATGACAGCACTTAAAGAACACAATACTCTTCCAGAACACAAAAGGAAAGAAGAGAGTAATCTCTTCCTTCTGTCTGTAGTGGACGGGAATAGAAGTTAATGGGGTTAAATAGCAGCAAGAAAGATTCAGTTGAGGCTTTAAGGAAAAGCTTTTTAACATCAGGGCTAGTGAAGCACTCAGCTGGATTGTGTGAGGAGGTTGTGCCACATCACTGAAGGAGAATTGTGCCAGTCACTTGTCAGGAATGACACAGCTAAAGATAATTATGGTGCATGTAACACACAAGGGCTGTTTCCTATCTGTTTTTTCTGTGTCTCTTCTCACACTGTGCTTTACAGGCACTTGGAGCCTGTTGATTAATGAAATGACAGCACAGTGGATTGTTTTATAGAGGCTGACAAACCCTGGGAGGGGAGGGCTTGGGCAGGGCACATCTCACGTGGTTGGAGCTGCAGGACAGACCCACATTTCCCTGCACAGGTCACTGTTTGAGCAGTGACTGAGCCCAGCAGGTGTTTAGAGGAATGGATTTCCTTCTCACACCCAAAGAGATTTGGATTTAGTCCCACTGGGCAGGGTTGTAATCACCCAGCTTTGATACAAGTTGACTTCACAGAAAAAACTCGTGGAGGTGAGCCCTGCATTTAGCCCTTAACATAGGAAAGCCAAAGCTTGGTCTGTAATTTCTGCTTCAAGACCCATTTGACAAATTTAAAACTATGTTCTGAAATATAATTTACTGTCATGCAAGAATTAAATGACATCAACAGGGAAAAAAAGATAAAATACATTCTTTACCTAGGGAAATCTTCTGGTAGTAATGCTTGGAGATGTGTGTGCCTGTAATTAAATGCCCAATTTATTATGAGCATCTCACCTTGATAACTAAGCAATAAAGACACATCAGAATGCATTTCTGAGTGCTTATAACCTGACTCGGGTGGTGCCATAAGGCATGAGGCCAAAGATTAAGTGGCTTAAATCACCTGAGAAATTAATTAATACCTAGAAATTTGCTGCCGTTGAGAACTACACTTGTACATAGAACTGAGGAAAATGGATGGTGTTACTGGGAATTTCACACAATGGGGCTGAAAGCTTTAGGACCCTTCAACACTGGGCACATTAAGTACTATCAGAGGATCATTTCAGGCTTTAGTGTACTAATTTAGGATGACAATCTAAAGGAATGGTGGTGGTTTTAAGGGCTTGAGAACAATACTGAGTACAATAATATTTCTCCACTTCATTTTGTTCCATTTGTTCCCCTCTTGTATTTACCTTCACTTTTTTTTTCCAAACCCAAAGAATTATGTGTATATTCCACCCAACAATATGCTGTTTATATATAGCAGCAAATCTAGGTGAGTGCACATGCATCTTGTTCCCGTTTTTATCTCTAACTCTATAAAACTTCTCTTAATATATCCCAAGTCAGTGATTTATCCCTGCGGCTTCACCGAGCTGTGTGCACACGTTGGTGTTCACCAGAGCTGGGCTCTCTGGGTGCCACTTTGAGAGAATCCAGCATCCCGTGCTGGGTATTGAGCAGAGGAGAGTACTGGATGTTTAATAGTTTTGTGATTCTCTGTGTTCACTTCATAAAACGGCCGACACCAGAGTCTTTTCTCTGGCATCCAGCTTTCCACCAAAGCTCTGATGGCAGTGGATTTAGGCTGGATTTACAGGCATGTAGGGAGTCTGAAAAAATCAAGCCATTGGAGTATATTTTGACAAATGAAACCATTATACATTTTGGTGGGGGTGTTTTTTTTTCCCTTTGATTCATTCAAGATTTATGTTCTTCATTTCCCTCTGTTTCCATGCACATTCCCAGAATATCTCTCTAAAATTTTGTTTTCTGATTACTGCAAGGTAATGGGTTCCTAGAACTAGCACACATACCCATGTACAATTTTATGTCTGTGGGGACTTGATGAGAGCTGTAGAGATGATAGTTTTAGCTGTCATCAAAGATGTGATGCCTGTCTGTTTATTTTTGCTTGGATGAAATATAATTGCTCTTCTGGTTGACATTAATAAATGGTGTTGACTGGAGTATGTTCTTCTGATTGCTTCAGTGAGTGACATGTATCATGTGCTGATTTTTGACTGTGAAACAAATATCAGCAGAAAGCAGATTATTAACCTCTTGCAATGATGTGAGAATTAGACCCTATAAAATGGAGTAAAGAAGGATCTCATATGCTCCTTGGTGTTTAGTGAAGATGAAGTAACATCAACAGGAAACTATTAGTTCTCTCTCAATTCATGCTCCCAGGATAGGATATGTGCTTATTTTTTAATTCTAAATACTATTTAAAAAAATAAAACTAAGATATTATGTACAACACCACAAGAACTTTTAAGTTAAGTCAAATTTATTCAGAAATCTCTGTTCCACTTTTTTTTCTTTTAATGTGAAACTGACATATCTTAGCAGAGATGTGTTTGCAGTTCCAGAATTAGAACTGAGATTTGGGACGCACTAAATGTCTTTGGTTACATTTTGGCCCAAGTTCTGTTTCATTTGAATAAACAAACTTTGGGAAGGCTTGCAAGGGGGAAGTGATTGAAAGGGAGAGATTAGATTTTCCTTGCCATTTCCAAGAAGAAATGTATTTCAGGCTCTCTGTATTTCTGCAGAGTCTGAAACGTTCCCCTTTCTCTTGTGGCTCTGCAAATGTTCTGCCTGGCACTCATCTCATCTCCCTCTGTATTGGGTTTCTAAATTTATTTCCTGATGATTTATTTGTGACATTTTTCTATGCTTACTCATATTCCTATAGTGATGCCTCAACTTGTGCACTAAAATTCATCTTCAAGTTCTTTTTGTCAGAGAATTTTGGGATACTGAGTTGAAAATGAGAGCAAATGTCTGTTTCTCAATATAATGGAGCACCTGCTAGCCTCCTTTGGAATATCCAGGAATATTTCTCACACACAAATCTCCTGTATGGGAGAATGTCCAGAAAGACAGCAAAAATCCTGCTTGATAGGAGTTGACTTTTTTCCATCGTTCACATAATCTCACTTATATGGTTTTATAACTTAGTAAGATGTTTTTATTTGTTGCATTTGTTGTACTGCAGAATTTAGGGAATGCTGCAGATCCAGCTAAAATGTTGGTAATCAGGAACAGTGCATTTTTTGCCAGCTGATATTTTTCTTATGCCACCTTATGAATGATTTTTTTTTTTTTATTACTCACATAATATTCCAAATACAACTTCTGGACCTACCAATCTTATAAGTTAGGAGGATTATCTAATGCTTTGGTTCAAAGCATGGAGAAAGGAGAGAGGGAGAAATGTTCCTGAACATATAATAATAATAATCATAATCATCATCAGTCATTATCTTTGAGATGATGAAAAACAGGAAGGCTTTGAAATAATAGCACTCAAAATGCTCAGGGAAATAAAAGGAGATGTTATGGGCTTAAAGAGATAATGAGGCAAACATATTGTGCCTCTACTGGGCAGCATCTGGGCAGAGAGGACAAAATAAAGATTGTATGCAATACAGGCATTTGTAAACACTTAGGGGGAAGAGCGCAGGCTGATACTGAGAATATAACGATGAATAGCTGGATGGGAATTAAGAAAGGAAAAAAGTGAACTAATTCTATTAAAGCTCAGTCCTGGGAAATGTATTAGAATGAATCTCCTCTTTGCCTGCGGCACTCTAGCCTAGCACGGAAATTGCGGTGCCAGATCATTTCCTGCAGTGTGATGTCCAAAGGCAGGGGGGATTATCTTAATGATCTGTGGGCCTGAGGCATGTCTGAGTTGAACTTCTTGGTTCGTGTAAACATAATGCTTGGGAGAAGTTGAACAATAATATTTTTCCCTCACCTTTGCTGCTGTTTGTTGCTGTTCAAGACCCAATAGCAATATGAGTGTTTGTGTTGGATAGGATCATGTAAGGTTTTCGGTGTTCCTTTCAGAACTGTGCTTCTCAGCCTCTTGCATGAAGGTGTAATGGATGGGACACAAAATCTGAGCCACGTGTGGTGACCCCTGCCTTTGTTCATTGAGTAGCTGTACCATCCACTTGAGGTTCTTCAGGTCGGAGCGGTTTTTGAGTTAAAAGTCTTTGGTGAACAGGTGGCTAAAAAAAATTCCTAGGAAAAACTGTATTTAAAAGTATATGTGTTGTAACCTGTGGTTTGAGGACTTCAAAGCTTGGTGTGATTGATCTCACTGGTACCTCTTCCAAGAATTTCCATCTTTAGCCTTATCCCTTCTGGTGCTATCTGTGCTACTGATCACGTAGTAAAGGTCGATCACAGATCAGTGGCTGCTAATTTACAAATGTGCTTTCAGTCTCTAGAACTCCTGGCACACTAATGAGAAATCCGAGTGTCCTTAGTGACTGCACTGAGAAATATCCGAGGCATTGTCCGGGGACCATTGACAAACAGCTACGTCTGTGTCAGCAAACCTTCCTCGTGGAGCTGCTTGCACGATCTCTGCAAGGCCCTTTAAAATAACAATTTTGAATGTGTGGCTTCCTCACTCTGAGGTTTTTTTGTTCTTCACTGTGTTTCTGGTATAACAATCCTGGTACTCTCCTCGTAGTGCTCATCTGGGCTCCAGAGTTTTCTATTTCCTTGTGAGAAAAGTGAGACCTTTAGATGCATTCCTTGCTTTAGTTTCTCTTTATATTCCAACATGCCCCTGTTTATATCGTTCAGTCTGTAGTATGATGTACATACAAATTCCTATAACTTGAATGTAAAGTAACCTGTGAAAGAAGAGAGAAATAAATGTCTTCAGTTTGCATTCAGATGCAGAAGGAAAGTATTCAAGGCAAATTCCATGCTGCAGATTGCACACAATCAATCCAGTTGGAAAAGGAAATTCCAGTCCTTCTGTAGCCGGGTGCCAGAGGAGGGCAATTACACAGAAACCACCCAGCCTTGAGCCCTGTTCCAGGAGCCAGAGCATGGAATTGAAAAGCCACACATACATCAAAGAGCCACCTGTTTCCTCTCAGGATTATAGAAGGACGTAAATATCTCACTTCAGAAAATTTTAAGAACAAGTGCAAGTATTTCCTGATTCATGAAGAATTTATCCCCAAGGTTACCTACCCTGTGCCACAGGTAGAGTCAAACACAGGATAAAATATTTTGTAAGCCGTGTGAAAACCTCAGAAAATTGACAGTGGCTCTCACTTTGGAGCACAACCTATGCTCCATCTCACACACAGGCATTTCCTTCCTCAGGATTCCCTGCCCTGCCCTTCCTCACTGCACATGAAAATCCAGAAAGATTGAAGACACCTTATGAAGGTGAATCTGAAGAGCTGGAGACACTCTAATTTTTCTTTGAGCAGACTGGAACAGAATGGTTGTCCTCTGAGCTGAAGGTAAAAGTCAGCTTCAGAGTCAGCTATTGAAAAATTGGAGAGCAGCTGTTTTGGAAGGAGTTTGTCTGAAGTCTGCTTTATGTCCTACGTCTGTGCTGAAGGGCAAACTTGCATTTTTGACAAATGGAACCATTATGCTTTTTGAATAATGCTTCTGAAAACAGCCTTTTAAAAATCCTCCCATCCTATTAAAACATTTTGAGATTTTAAATAGGTCAATATAAATACATCAACATCTGTGATTACCAGCTGACAAAAGCTTTGCCTGCTTTGGACAAAATAACATCTGAAGTTCAGACCTTCTTATTAAAGAAGCAAACTGAACAGAAGTTTGCTGAAAATTCAAAGGCAACAAAAAGCAATATGGAAGTGCTGAATGGTAAGACTACTCTTTTATTAATATTATGGCTTGCCTTAATCTCAGAATTCAGTGGCAAATACAGAAATATTCAGGGATTTGCAACAGGGGGCTGCTCCTGGAGGGTGGACGAGCCGGGAGCACTGGCAGAAATCAAGCAGCAACTGCACTTCCTGTGCAGAATTCCATTCATAAAAACGCCCCTTTGAGGACTGACAGAGAGATAAGCTCCAAATGCCAATGTCTGTTAATGTTTGTGGCTCTTGTCTACACAGAGAACTTCTGCTGCCTTTCATCAACATGACATGCTCATCAAAGAAAACTTTTATTCCCCTTTGATTACTGTTACAGTTTTGGACTAAGAAAAGCAAGTACAGAGATAAAAGCAGACTGTCAGCAGTGACTGAGAGTTGTTTCCCTGTATTTCTGGTTAGCTGGAGACAGATCTCTGTGAGCACTGATGCTCCAGTGACAAATTCGATCCACGGGCCAGGCTTGTTCCATCACTTCATGCTCCTGAACACAGCATTTTGGGGCAGAAGTTCTTGGGGGTGGCTCCTGCAGAGAGGCCACTTCATTTCTTCTGTTACTGTGTAACAACCAGTTTTAGTAACATCCACGAGCTGATCCCAGACCTTTGGTAAAACTGGAGTTATTCCAGTCACTGAGCTCTGGCATGGTTCAGGGCCTGGAAGGGGAGCAGATCCCTGCAGATAACCAGTGTATATTCCTACTGCTTCTTACTCAGCAGCAGGATTTTGCCAAACTCTCTGACCTTTTACAGGAATTTTAGATGAAAGAGAAATACACGAAGTTACAGCAGTTGTGGTCAAGTTGGAAGCTTCCAAGCATGAAGCAGGTTGTCTGTCTCTAATGTAACATTTACAGTATTTATTGTATCAAAGGCAACCCTTTTTTCCTGTTCAACCTGTGGAGTTTTTTTCATGCAAGATACAGATAGAAATTGAAATCTGAAGCCATTTAGGTGTTCTCATTTCACATGGCAAGCTCACTTGAGGCTATTGATGGATAGCAGACTCAAGATTTTAGTATTTTCCAGTACTCTATTTAAAAGTTCTAGGAAAAAAATCAATGATGCACTACCACCAACTCCTACCACCACCACAAAAAAAAACCCAAAACAAAACAAAACAAAACAACAAAAAAAAAAAACCCAAAACCAAAAAACCACAACAAAAACCCAAAAAACAAAACAAAACAAAACAACAAAAAAAAAAAACCCAAAACCAAAAAACCACAACAAAAACCCAAAAAACAAAACAAAACAAAACAACAAAAAAAAAAAACCCAAAACCAAAAAACCACAACAAAAACCCAAAAAACAAAACAAAACAAAACAACAGAAAAAAAAAACCCACCCAAACCAAAACAAAAACAACCAAACCAAACCAATCAAACAACCAAACAAAAAATCCACAAAAACAAAAAACCAAGAAACCCGCCCCCCAAATTAAACAAACAAACAAAACAAAACAAAAAAAACACCAACAGGAAGAGGATTTTTACCTTGCTCTCTATTTCAAGGAAGAAATTTTTTCTCCAGAGCATCAGCTTCTGAGAGTGCAGCCTTCATCTCTGTCTCCTTACATACAACTCTGTACAACGAATTTGGTGTGTTCTTTTTTATTCTTTTAAAGCATTAGACATAAAATGAGGAAAAAAGACTTTTTATCTAATATGTTTAGATATGTGCCTCTATTCAAAGCACAGACATCAAGTTTCTTAGTTCTTTTTGCAACAGTGTATTGTAGGCAAAAGTACAGTTATAATTGCAGCAGTTATCTTGCATGGGAGACTCTTATCATATTAACATATTGAAGTAGTTTTGATCTGTTTTCTGTCTGAATCCCATGGATCATTGTGCATACATAACGATTACTTGCGTAAGAAAATCCATATCATTCTTAAATCAGGCTTCAACTGCTGAGTGCTGCATTTGATCTGCTTCACCATCAAGTTCCTCACTATTGATGTATTTGATTTTGGAACTGGCATCTCGGGAGCCTGGCACTTTCCAGCTTAACTCAGGACATGGAATCACAGAATGGTTTGTGTTGGAAGGGACATTAAAGATCATCCAGTGCCACCCCTGCCGTGGGCAGGGACACCTTCCACTGTCCCAGGCTGCTCCAAGCCCCGTCCAGCCTGGCCTTGGACACTGCCAGGGATCCAGGGGCAGCCACAGCTGCTCTGGGCGCCCTGTGCCAGGGCCTCCCCACCCTCACAGGGAAGGATATCTTCCTAATATCTAATCTAAATCTCTGCTCTTTTAGTTTCAAACAGTTCCCATGGGGTTTGTTTGCTGGTTCATGCCCCACACTGTAGAAGAAAGGACTCTGCAAGGGTCAAGGCCCTGCTCCAACAGGAAGGCTGAGGAGCTGGTGAACATTCGCAGTGCAGACAGCAGACTGGATTTTATCCACAAAAAATTCCCCAGGACAACTTCAGACCACTTGCTTCTTAAACTTTGAGGAACTGCTGGGTTCGATCAAGCAAATTAAAAAAAACCCAAGAATTAGAATTATTCTCTCAAGAATATCAAGCTATTGCCCTGCTCTTTTGCTCAACACTATTTTATAAAAGAAAGCTGTAACTTCCATTCCCTAATCCCTATTTGCTGTGGAGGCCTGGACACATCCTTTTCAGCTCCCTTTTCAGCTCCCTTTTCAGCTCATTTGCGTAGCAAAGCAAGCGATTAGCGCACAGTTACAGCCTTACAAGAGCATTAGCACGATTTAATGAATAGTCATGGAAGTCTCCTACAAGGGACAAGAAGTTGTGTGTGCTCCCACACACTGCACAGGTCCTCCCTCACACAGCCAGTTCTGCCTGAGGAACATCCACTGCTCCCTCAGAGCATGGAACTGGAGTGGCCATGAGCACATTCCCTGCAGCGCTCAGAAGGGAAAATGATGGACAGCGCAGGAGAGATCAATATCCACACAAAGTGTGTTGTTGAGTTTTTCAGCTTTCCCACAAAGTCCTATATGAATACATTCATCTTGAAACTCAAAAAAAAAAAATCATAGAATCACAGAATATCCTGAGTAGAAAAGACCAACAAGTACCACTGAGTCCAGCTTCTGCCTCTGTACAGGACAACAGCAAGGATCCCACCATGTGCTCCTGGAGCTCTGGCACCCTCAGGGCCATTCCCTGGGGTGCCTGGGCAGTGCTCACCCTCTGGGGGAAGAAGCTTTTCTGATCTCCAGCCTGATCCTCCTCTGTCACAGCTCCAGCCATCCCCTGGGTGCTGTCCCTGTCACAGAGCAGAGATCGGAGCGGCCCCTCAGGAGGGTCTGCAGCCCCCACTGAAGTCTGACCTCAGTCTCTTCTTGTTCAGAGCCCTTAACAAATTGAACCCTGGTTTTAATGAGCACAGACAGAAAGGTCAACCCTAATGGTCCTAAAAGTACACCCAGAGGATTGTTTATATAGCAGAAAATGGTCATAAAATCTTTTAGATTAGAAAAGACTTCTAAGATGCTGAAGCCAACCTTTGCCTGAACACCACTGTGCCCACTAAACCACATCAGGGAGCGCCATGACTGCTCATGTCCTCGTTTACAGGCAGATGGAAATGCAGAGGCTGATTTACAGCTCTGCCTGCTTCCATCATATCCCATAGACAGGAGCAGGGAAGTGGTCGTCCACCAGCTGGGAAATCCGGGTCACCACGGGCACAGAGCTCTGTGTTCCTACAGCCAACAACTCCAACACACAGCCACAGCAGCTTGGACTGGCTATCTGCATGCACGTGGATCAAAATTGGATGAAGCTGGATTGACAAGAGGCACATCTGGTTCTGTGGCTGCACTGCCCTCACCTGTGGCTTGTGAAACACAGATGATAAAAACAAGGTGTACAGCGCTACTTAAAATTACACTGCTAATGAGCAAGTTAGTCATGCCCTAAAAGTTAGAATGGTTTTTTCTCTGCGTGAATAGAGTCTTTTCCACTGGCTGTTTCTTACTGTGTATAAATAAATAAATAAATAACTAAAAACAGCTGAAGTGAAAAAAAAGCAGTGGTCTGTTTTCGGCAACTATGACTTGATTCTTTGCTGCCATGGCTTCAGCAAGGCTAGAAGGAAGTAGATGGGCATTCATGTGTGAGAAAAAGCCTATGTTTTTAACAGAATTAGGCAGCTGAGCTCATTTCCACCCCATTAGGATCATTCTATGAGACAGTGCTGCCAGTGAAAGCGCAAGAGATTAGTTTTCTCCTCAGCAGCTTAAGCAATGCTCTGGGCACCAAATACAGATCACGACACTTTTCAGGGATATTGCAAAGCTCATGCAGGGAACTGATCCAGATCCTGCCTTTCAATTTCTCAGCAAAGCCATTTCCACACAAACACACCACTATGCCCTGAAAGAGTTTATTTGGAAATGGAAAGAAGAGAAAGGAGCTAGATGCTTATTGGAAATCCATTTGCTGGAAGTGTGTTAAGGAAAGCTAAGAGTTTCTAAGAAAAGGTCTGTTAATAGGTCACTGAAATATTCCAATAACTGCTGCCGCATCTTGGCACCACAGGTCTGCAAGTTGTAACAGCATTTATGGTGAGACACACTTTTCATTCATTTAATATGCCATTGAATTTATATGAAGAGCACACCTTATTCTCAATCTTATTTTCTTCTAATATTCCTACATACAAGTGCTAAACAAGTCAGCTGGATGGTTGGTTGTTCTCCAGCTGTTAATGATTTCCTCCTGTTCAGAGTAAAGGGCAAGAAAGAAGGGCAGAGAAAAAATAATTACTGCTTGGCTATTAAAATAACAATATTCCTACCAGAGATGTGTTAGCATTTGCTCCCTAGGTGGTTATAACTTATCCTGAGAAGCAGAAGATGGGAAACATCCTGGATCTCCAAGTGGCATCCATTCAGTTCCACTCCAGATTTACAGACACAACCACTTTCTCTTCAGTCTCCAGAAAATACTCCTCATCTTCAGAAAATCTCCTGTGAAATTTAAAACTCAAGAGCGTCACAGCTGCAAAGTGAAGTGGGTCCAGTTAGAATGAAGACACTCAGAACCTTTCTGTGATGATTGTCCATTTTTCTCACAATTCAGGAGTAGCAGCCACTCCTTTTCTCATCACACATAAGGAATCTCTGTATGATGGGGACAAACTGATTCCCTGGCCTTGATGACATCTGGAGGGATTTCCTCTCTACACCATTCCATATTGGCAGAAAACAATAATAATAGTAATCACAGGAAAAACAACAGCAATAATAATGAAAACCCAGTAACAACAATCCCCAAATCTCCAATTTTGAAGGCTGAATAATTACTTGGAACAACATAGAATATGCCACAACCATAAGAATGATAAGGTTAGGCAAATGGAGGGTCCTCAGGAATGTGGTTGGAAATTGAGCTGGGGAAAAGAGGACAGAGATGCCAACTGGTTCCTTTCCCCACTTATTCCCTTAACCAGACCAAGAGATGCTGAAATTTCTGCAGCTGAATTCTGGCTGCAATGCACTCCAGCAACACATGTTTATGAAGGGTCTAGATTGAATTTATGACCAGCTGTTTAGTTCTAATTTCATGCTCATGTCCTCCTTCCGCTGGGGTGTTGAAGTCAGCAGTGTGATGCCATTAAGGCCACGGATGGTTAGCTCTTATGGGAATGTACATATTTGAACAAATGTGCATTTCCAAATGCTACAGACACTTGTTAGGGTAGTGGAGGACAGATAAGAGTTTGCTCTGAACAAAATCAATGCACTGTGTTTAGCCCAATAATTGCCCTTTCCCAGAATGTGCTTGCATTTTAGCTCAAACAAAAATAAAGCAAAACAATTTTATGCCCGAGGAAAGTGGGAGAAGAGCAGAGTGGGATGGGCAGGGCCAGCATTTCTCTAACACCATGTTCATCTGATCAGCCTGACACTAAGAAAAGACCCTTAAAGGATTTTAATAGAGGCATTATGTAGGAGAAAATACAAATAAAACAGCTCTTCAGAAACACTGTCAAGCCTATAAAAAGTGTAGCTGCTAACCCAGCCAGGCCCCTCAGTGTAATCTGAACACACAGCAGTGTCAGGATTACAGCAGTCTGGTTAATACCCCCCAGCAGATATTTTTTAAAGTCTCACTGAAATCCAAGCCATTTTCTCAGTCTAAGAATAACTCTTTAAATACAGCAGTCTTTTAAAGAAATTACTATTTAAATGCAGCTGGATTAATTGCCTGCTCAGAAAATGACTCAATACTACACAATTCCAAACTATTCTTATAATCTCCCTGCTTTCATAGGGCCCCACTGCACATCCACAGGTTTCTATCATCAGGCATAGAATCATGGAATGGTTTGGGTTGGAAGGGGCCTTAAAACCCATCCAGTCCCCACCCCCTGCCATGGGCATGGACACCTTCCACTATCCCAGGTTGCTCCAAGCTCTGTCCAACCTGGCCGTGGACACTTCCAGGGATGAGGCAGCCACAGCTTCTCTGGGTACCCTGTGCCAGGGCCTCACCATCCTCACAGGGAAGAGTTTCTTTAGGCAGTGGAAGGGGCTCTGAGGTCTTCCCAGAGTCTTCTCTTCTCCAGGTGAACACCCCCAGCGCGCCCAGCCTGGCTCCAGTCTTGGAGCACCTCTGTCGCCTCCTCTGTCGCCTCCTCTGAACTTGTTACAAGAAGCTCAAGTCTTCCTTGTGCTGGGAGCCTCCGAGATGGATGCAGTGCTCACACAGTACTCCTTCTCCTTCCCAGCACCTGATCTGGCCAGGAATATCCATGTGCTGGGCAGAACCACCTCCCCTTGTGCTGGCAGAGCAGACACTGAGCAGTCAGATGCAAGCTCCACTCTCAGCTTCCTTCCCTGCCCCATTAGCTGTCCAAGATTAAGTGAGAAGTCTGGCTTTTTATGACAAGAAAGTGTAAAATTGGAGATGCCAAAAATTCTTATGTGAAGGCTGGCATTTCAGCTGATGAACTATATAAGGCTGATTTAGGGTTATTTCTACCTGGGTATTAATTTCTGCTTATAATAGAAGCACCAGACATGTGCTGTCCAGTGCAGCTGAATGCGGCTTTATTTCACGTCTCAAAGCCATCTCCTAGCAAGTTGGATTTGTCACATCTTGGATAGGAGGATTATCTTCACAAGAGTATTACCCCTGTAGCTGAAAATTTCTGGTTCTTAATTTCTGTTTCTTCTTTCTTCATACCTTCCTTATTTTCTGGCTGATGGACTGCACACACACAGTACACTGTGGTTTTTAGCTGTTTGATATTATTGCCTCCTGTTTGTGGAAGTAATGCTCAAGCTAGTTTTAAACTGCCTGTTGGAAGCATATCCCAGAACAGAATGGGATCCAACAGGAAAAAACCAGCCCCATATTCAGTGAATTTATTCAGTGACATTTGCAGCGTTTATGGAGTTTAAGTCGCTGCACTGCTAAGGATGCACAGTCCCTGCATTTGAGAGCTAGGCTGGTATGGATAAGTATAAAGCAGACTGGAGAGGTGACAAGCACATTTCTTTGCACCCTCATTCCTGGACATTAAAATCTGCTTCCTTTAGGAAGGAGCAGAAAGGAAGGAAGCCCTTCTAGTAAGTGATCAGGTGTGTGTGTGCTTCGACAGTGGGGAAACCCTTCATGGCTTCGTAATTTCTCCAAATTATCCCCAAAGTCTGTTGTGGTTCCAGTGCTACGTTCTCATGGTCCTTTGCTTTAGATATAAATGGATTGAGCAATAACATTAAGTGATATATTTATGCATGGGCATGTAAAAAAGGATTTCACACATTCGGAGATTAACTGCAAGGATATCAGGCCATCTACAGCTTGGAATTTTGCATGAAGCTGAGCTTAGATGTGGCACCTGGGGGACATGTTTTAGTGGCAGTCTTGGCAGTGCTAGATCAACAGTTTTACTCAGTGATCTTAGATGGCTTTTCCAACCTTAATGGTTCAAAGATTCTAAGATTCTATAAAAACATTTCTTGTACCTCATCTGACACAGGGACACCTTTGTTTGAGGGGTTGGCACTGGGGTGTTCCCAGTTGTATTAAGTTGACACCTATAGCCCTAATGTCAATGGTTTTAAGGAAATCAGTAAGAGGGGAGACCCTGGATGGTGCGAGGGTTGTTGCTTTCTCTCTGTTCCCAGGCTGATGCCCTGGGAGTGGAGGTTGGTCACGTTCCTCTAATGAGGCAGCCTGTGAGGGCATGACTGATTCAAACTGACTCTGATGAATTTATCCCAGCCGACTGCAAGTCTTGTTGCAGTAATACCTTTGACAAAAATTGAAGTTAAACTGCTCTGAGTTGGTACAGAAATCTCCTTAATGCTGCTCCCTGCATAATAACATTACTGGTGCAGAAGTTGCTATGGGAGTGAATAAAGAGATTTGTGCTCTATGGGTAATCTATAACTTAGAACTGTTCTCAGGATATTTAACTCCTTAATTAACCCTAATGTGACCAGTTGGCTTCCTATTAAATACACATTCCTGGGATCATCTTTACCACACCCAGGCAGCACAGTGATGAGTATGAAGTGTGAAAATCACACTCTGACATTCCCATCATAGTCTCAGTGTGAGAAAGAACCACTCTTTCTGTTTTGTTTTAACTTCCAAATAGTTGATGCTCGCACAGTTATTTAACAGAAGTCTCTTCTGTGTCAGTGTAATGACAAAGGTCATCTTCTGACCCAAATATATAAATTTTGGTTCTCATTTAAAATGAATGTTGTGGGCCCCATGGTTTTTTTCCGGTGTATCTGGGAATGGGACCCTCTGGATTTCTCCATGCAGCATCACAAATCACTGCAAACGTAAAAAATGGAGGGTTCTAATGTGGAACAAGAAGCCAGAAAAAAATTCATCAGAACTTAGTTCACTCAGAGTGTCTGAGCAGTGCCTGATGCACCTGCTATGAATTGTAACTTACTTTGAGGGGTTTTCTCAGGTTTTTTAACATTTGCATGTCAATTCATGCAACTGAAAATTCTCTCTGACACTATGAAGTCTCATTGCCTCATATTGCTACCCATTATTACGTAAAATCTTTTCATACAACTACTGAGGTTGACTTTGAAAACGAAAGAGATTTTTATTTTTTTCTAGCTACTCTTTAATCAGAAGGTTATTTTTCCTGGCATTTGAAAATACAAGAGTGTACTTTATACTTTATTGGTTGTTATTCGCCCTTCATTTTCCAATGGAAATAAGAAAATAAAGGTAGACAGTCCTTTCCCCATCCATCTGCCATTTTCCCCCAGGATCAGATCTCTGGATTACATCGTGTTTGCTTTCGGACAAGGTGCTTCACCAGCACTGGCTGTCCTGGATTAATTACCTATCACTGAGCTGATATTGTCAGAGCGTTGGGGGAAGAAATGAAGTTTACGATTCTTGGTCCTGATTGACCTTACGCACTGTCTGTCTTCTACATAGAAAGCACCACCACTACTCTGTGGCTCCAGGAAAAAATCTCTTCTGTCTGGAAGTGCTGGAGGGTAAAACAAACAGGAGGCACTGATGCATCAGCACGAGCAGAAATGCCAGGGCAGAGATGAAGGGCAGCATGATTTGCTAAATTCATTCACTTTTATGTCTGAAAGCCACCACTGCCGTACATCTTGTGACTATGTTAAATATGCCTTGTTGGGATAATGGCATGTCAGCCAGGACAGAAAGGATTCCAAAGCTCTCATTTTCCTCAGTGCTGAGGGCAGAATATGCCATGCCATTTATGTGAGTTAAACTGGTGTACAAGGGTGCTCCAACTGGCTTACAAGGGTGCTCCAGAGCAGGATTTCTAACTGAAGTAGATGGGCTTGGCCTGTTTTCCATGTGGATTCACAAAGATATTGGAAAACTTAGCTGAGGAAGAGCACAACAGCACACATGGAGATGCAGGCTAGGCCTGCAGACGCACTGCAGTGGGCACATGATGGGTTTGCCCCTTGTGTGTGGTGGGTACCCAGCCAGTGAGCTGTGTTCAGGCACCTGCTGCTGCCTGGAAATATCCCAGGCCCTATTTGGGGGACAGATAACAAATTAAAACCCCAAACCTTGTTCTACTACAGAAAAAAAAAAAAAAATCCCCAGTGTGTTCTGCAGTTCATCATCCTGTAAAGCAGACACATGGAGTGTGTTGCCCCTTATTTCACCAAGAAGCCTGTTTAGTTGTTTAAGTTACAGTATAAAGTTATTCTACATTTTTACTGCTCTTTGCTGCTTTCTCTTCACATAATTGCTGAGTGAAATAATTCCATTTGGCTGATTGATTCAGGAATTTGACTGTCACATTCCAGGCATGACATTTGAAAACGCTTGGTAATAGACTTGAAATGTGTTGCTGTAAGTTTTAAAGTGATTTTTTGGAATGTTGAGGTGGAGCACTAATATCCCTCTGGGTAAAATCTATTGCCCCTAGAAACAATATTTTAAAGTTCACTAATATTCATGACCTCCTTCCCCTTGTAATTGCATCACTGAAAGAAAACCAATGTGTTTTACAGGCTGGTTGGAAACAGCTTTGCAAAGATTTTTACAACAGTCTATGACAGACAGAAGTAGTTCCAGAGCAGATGAGTGGCTCAAACGCAGTAAAGATCCAGCTGCAATGGGCTGGAACTCCTGTGCTCCATCTCTGCCTGGTGTCAGAGTGGCTTTCTGGCCCCATCCCTGCCTAGCCCTGATGCCTTTGGGAGTTCAAAGCCCAGCCTTGCTCACAGCTGTGCAGGGAAGGGTGCACAGAATAACTGGAATTAAAAACAGTCCAGAATAGCTGGACTGCCTCCAGAATCTGTTTGTGTCAGGTTGGTTCCTCTTAGAGCTGAGGAAACAGCAACTGGTCAAAATTGCCAACTGGGAGTGCAATTATTTATTTAAATTCGTAATTTTCCTTCACACGTTCATGCTGTTAGTGGGGGTGTGGCTGTGACTGAGGTCACCTCTGATGAGTTTTCAGACTGAGGGTGGTGATCACTGAGGGCACTGTCTGCAAGCTGAACTGTGATCTTAATGTCCTTGCCACACAGGGCACAGGAACCATTATCCCAGTGCACTATTCATGATAAAATTATCCTGCTGGAATTTTAGGTTTGCAGTAGTGTGAATGTTCATGTTTGAGCAACTCAGGCCATTTTTGTCTGGCAACTGCACAGCAAAGCTCACCTTGTGAATGGAGAGGAGCACCAGGCAACTGCTGGCTACACCTGCCCCCCAAAAGGGGAGCAAGAGCCTGATTCCAGGTGCTGCACTGCTTGGGAAACGTGCAGCAAAATTAAAATGATGAGTCCATGCCCCCCAGTGAAAATAGGGTTGGCTATTAAGGATATCTTTGTTTTTTGTTTTTTTGTTTTTTTTTTTTTCTTGCAAGCAGAGCAGGAAAAACCTTTAGTGAGGAATGAAAGCAAACCAGCAAAATGCCACTTTCATGGTCTCTTCACCACCACCACCACCACCACCATGTTTTAACCTCTTCAATAGTGCTACAAGTTAGAGGTGGAAATTGTGTGTTTGCAACTTTAAGCGGTGATAAATCACTAATGATATCAAAATTAGCAAGCAGCTCACCTGATCAAGAATCAGTTTCTGCAGACTGTCACTCCTCAAGGACAAATAATGCGTTTTAGAGGGAACATGCTTCAGCCAGAATAATTAGGGAAAATATAGATGAGAGCTGTATGTCTGATGGAGTTACCCTCTGCTGTTGCTCTCAGAGGGCCCTCTTGAAAATCGGATCTGTAATGGATGTTATGGAGATTTGAAAGAAAATTTGAAACGTGCGACTTTTTATCTGCTTTTGATGTTACATTCAGCTGCTTTCATCTCGGAGGATAAAAGTAATTGAACAATAATCCCGAAGAGAGTCAAATACACAAATCAATAAACTGCTCTCACAGGAGAATTTATTTTGATGAGCACACTGGTACCTCACACTTCCCCAGGCTCTGAGGTTTCTATTAGGTGGTCTTGCTCTCTTTAATACAGATAGTGTGCCCTGACTGGGAACATAAACAATTAATGAGGCAGATCTACTCACTGAGTATCACCAGACAAGAACAGCTTTTTGCCTCCTTTGAGTGACATCCTAAATCTTGAGTGTTGAAAGCTTGGCATTGTCTTTTTATTTTTGTGCTCTTTTGGGAAGTATAATGAAAGCCAAGGGCTAGTGCTTCCATTAGACATAGTGAGAATGCAGGCTGCTGTTAGGCAAGATCCCTCTGTCAAGTGTTTTCCTACCTTGTCTGTGATGTATAGAGGAATTTTTGATCCTCTGTATTCCTTTTCTCTGCAGCACTTTNCCTCAGCCCAGCTCCCTCAGCCTTTCCTGGGCACGGAGATGCTCCCAGCCCTTCCTCAGCCCCGCAGCCCCCACTGGCCCTGCTCCGGGAGCTCCCTGGCCCTGCTGGGCTGAGGATCCAGAGCTGGACACGGCACCCCAGAGGTGCCACAGGGCAGGATCTCCTCCTTGGTGTCGAGGCCTCAAGCGGTTTAGGGCAGTTTGTCTCTTCCACTAGTGCTCACAAAGGCACTCTTTCATCAACTATAGAAACTCCTGCCAGATCAACCAGTAGAACCGCGAATATTTTTATTTTTTAAAATGTTTGTTGTTGAAGAACAGGATTCTGAAGGAACATGGAGAATTTCTCTAGCAGGTTGCACAGACATAAAAAGAACCCACAATTACAAATGAGAGAAAACCTACCTGCAAGAGCAGTGTTTTTTTCTGGTGCTTGGAATAATTGAACAGCCTGGTAACTGTGTAGAGGAAGCCTCTCTTTTACTCACTATTTTGATTACCTTATTTATTTTTATAGAGATAATTTATGTTTTATCAGGATCTAGCTTTGGTGTTACTCTAAATCTCCTCCATTTAGTCCATTTGAGGATAACAGCAAAGCACACAGAGGAAGAGATAATAAAAATAAATGCATGTACATGTTAGTAAAACAAACAGTTAAAATAAATATTTTATTTATGCATAATGAAATAAATTTGTAAAACCAGAGGTTTTACTTTTGTTTGGCAAAAACCTAGTGGTTTACCTGCTTTCTAATCTCACTTTCATTAGCATATTTAATTATGCTATTGTATTTAATCATCAAAATTCTCGGTAATGTACATTTTGTTCCCAGCCGTGGAATGCCACTGCTGTGTGTATCCATGATAGATGTTTTTAATAAAATCAGTAATTACCCTTTATTGTTCTTTTAAGTTGTTATTTTTTAAGTGTGTTAGGGCATAACAGGTTTGGGGTATAAGAGAAAGCAAGCTCTCATTTTGCCGTTTCATAATACAATTTTAAAAAATCCTTTAAATAGATGCTAATAAACCTTTTTTTTTAAAGCAGTGCTTAATTATCTTGAAGTTGTTTACAAGTGGAGTTTTGGCAGCTCCGCTCTGGCTGCAGCAGTGCTGGGGCAGGTGTTGGGAAGGCTGTGCTGGCAGCTCAGGTCCTGCTCTCCACAGCCTGTGCTTCCCCTGTGACCTTGGCCAGCACCTGATTTAGTCTGGGAGTGTGACAGGCACATTTTGAAACAAATGGAGGAGTCCAGATAGATCTGGAATCCATTTAAGGGCATTGGGGTTGTTTTAAACTTGTTTTGTTTGGTTCTGTTTAGCAAAGTAGATGTCTGAGATTAGAGGATGTTTTATGGAATTTGTAATGTATGAAATATTTTCCTTTTTGTACTGGTTTGAGAGCAAAACCAGTGAGAGGCTCCAAGTCAGAAATACAATTTAATAGGGAAAAAAAAAAAAAAGGGCAATAGTACAAAAGAAACCACTGACAGAATCAGAATACAACCTGACACCCTCTTAGTTAGGGTGGTGGTAGCAGTCCAGATGAAGTGGTCTTGTTGAAAGCAGTGATCCCACAGAGAGGTCTAGTAGCTCTTGTCCTCTGGAAGTCCAGTGGGTAAGGGCTCCTTGTACCACTCCAAACCCCAGGTTATATCCAGGTGGGAATACTTGGCTCCTCCCCCCTGGGTGGACCATCTCACAATGGGCTGATGTTATTCTATGAGTCATGTGGTGGGTCCTTGATTGCCCATTAAACAGAGACAGCTGCTGGGGAGAGTTATCTCTGAGTCATGCAGCACAGCCTTGATGGGCCATTAACAGGAGATAGCCCAGGAGCGAGTTATCTGTGAGTCATGCACAAGGCATTGTTGGGACCATCAACAAAAGATAGCCCGGAGGGAGGAGGCAAGGATAACACTGTCCCACCTGGTTTCAACAGCTCCTGAAGATGGTGATAGAATACATACTTTTGGGCACATCTTACATTGCAACCTAGGACACTTTTTAATATATATTTTCAAGTCTTGGGTTTCTTTCAGTGCAGAATTCTAAGTAAAATTTACAACTGACTCTAAACCAGATCGATTAAAAAAATGAAGAGGATTTACAGTTAACTGAATTTAAATGATTATGTTAGTTGTGGAGAGAGCTCAGTCCCTGGCTTACCTAACCACAAATTCCATTATCTAACTTATTTCCTGTTTTTTTTTAATAATAGATTCATCAGTGTGGCAGCATTCCTCCTTCTTTATTGCTCAGAGAATGCCCTAAAATAGCCTGGTCTAGTTTATCAGCTGTAATGACACCCATTTCTTTGTACATGGCTTGAGCTTCAACTGACTGTAAGCATCTCTCAAACAGGTTGTTTGTTCTCTGGTGATTTTATTGTGTCAATCTCACTCCTTTCTTCTCTCTTCTCTGTTGCAAGTCTTTCAGAACACACCTTTCTGTATAATTGCCTACTTGCAGCTCTGTCTTCACTGCTTTTGGACCAGCAATGATATCTGAAGTGGTTTAAAAGAAAGCAAAAATTAGATCCAAATATTAGGGAGATGTTCTTTCTGCAGAGAAGGGCAAAACAAAAACACTTTCACAGCACTGAAAGACTGGTGAACTCTGTTTAATCAGTGTTTTCATCTGTCATGTCTGAAAAGGTATTTATCCCCCATTTTGGCTCAGAGGCATTGAAATGTGATGGGCAGCAGCTGTGAGAGCTGCGAGGCTCAGGAGAGCAACTGTCACAGAAGGACACCTTGCACTTCAGGGATGGACAGAGTTGTCCACCTCTCAGAAATGTCTGTGCTTGGGACGAGGCTGTGGGGGGTGTTTGTGGGACAATTCATCTGTCAGGATCTGTTTGAAGAGATGAGCAGCACACACTGTGTAGGGGCTTGGTTTACCCTGAACCACCACACACACGTGAATTTTGCATTTAAGGTAGACCTCTTGATTATTTTTGCTCTGTTTGCTTGCTACATTTTTTGATAGTAGGTGCGTTTTCCTAGACTTACTTCATTCTGTGGAAATTAAGGGAGGAAGATGAGGAATAGGAAATAGAGGAAAGACAGAGAAGGCTTCAGCTTTTATCTAATACCCAGAGTAAAATCCTTGTTGGACACATTTCTGGTTGGTCTTCCATCCGTAGACCAAGAATGCTGTCTTTGAAAAACACAAAGGAAACCTCCTAACTGCTGGTTCAAGGCCAGGCTGGGTGGGGCTTGCAGCACCCACTCCAGAGGAAGGCATCCTTGCTCGTGGCAGGGGGCTGGAATGAGATTATCCTCAAGGTCCCTGACAGCCCAAGGCTGTCAGAGATTCTGTGACTATGGGTTTTGTTGCTGTCGCTTGAAAAATGGCCACTGTTTCAATTTATTGTTGGAGTGAAATATTCTGTGCATTTCTCCACTGCCAAATTTATATTTTGTAAATGCAAATGAATTTCCATATTTTCCTGGGCTATAGAGAGAGGCTGTACTGTGCGGGTAGTTGGGAGAACCCAGGTTTTGATGGCCTTACCATCTACCAGTGCACTCAATTTTCTCCTTATCTCCTCCCAGTCTGCCTAGAGGAAGGGCTGGGGACTTTACTGGGGTGCCCAGATTTTGGATGGCCTGCGCTGGTTGGAGTGACTGCCTGATGACCTCTGGGTAGGTGTGCAGAGGGAAAGACAGAATTCATAGTTACACCTATTTTCTCTCTCTTTCTGTATCCGAAAGCATCAGTTCAGGATTCACACAGAGCTGCTGCTCATTCCATGCTCATTTTTCTTCCCTTTGTGCATTCTCAGTCTCTGTAGCCTGCTGCTGGGAAACGGAATTTAATCAGTGCACTGCTAATAAACTCTGCCTCCTGCTCTCCATAGGGTCAAGGGACACAGGCACAGGGCCCCAGCTGAGGAGGGACATCTGCACTTGCTTTCTTTACTGTCTTCACTGTCACTGACAGCAGCAATTTCTTGCAATTAGGCTCCTGCAATAGGTACTTAACCCAGGGCAGCAACTGATGGTCTGTATTTAAGTTCACTCCTCAACTTGAGCTCGGTGTTCAAACCCCAGTGTCCCCCATGGCTTCCTTTCCTCTCTGTTCTTCTCCTGATGGAAGGTTACAGAGCTGTGACAACTGTTATTGATTATCTAAACCAACCTTTTCTTTTCTACTCCTCACCTTGAGCGAGAGGACGGTAGCAAACAAAATGAGTTCTGTGACACTCAGTGAGGAATGAGCAAAACTGGCCTTAAAAGTCAGCTTTTCTGTAAAATTCTGATGGCAGGAAAACAGTCTCTGGACATTGTTTGCTCAATAATGTCTTTTTACCTTGACTGGGAACACAGATCCCACTGAAGGATCACTGGGAGAATTTGTTTCATTCAGGCCACTTAGAATCATCAAATCATTTCAGTTGGGAAAGCCCTTTAAGAGCAAGTCCAAGTGCTGAACCAGCACTGCCAAGCCCCACACTAAACCTTGTCCCCAGCTGCTACACCTACATGTGTTTTAAATCCCTGCAGGGATTATGACTCCAGAAGTTCCCTGGGCAGCCTGTTCCAACACCTGACCATCCTTTCTGTGAAGAAACTTTCCTGATATCCAATCTGAACATCCTCTGGCACAACTTGAGGCCGTTTCCTCTCATCCTGTCCCTTGTTCCCTGGGAGCAGAGCCCGACCCCTCTCCCCCGGCTTCCCCCTCCTGTCAGGGAGTTATGGAAAGCCAGAAGACCCCCCTGAGCCTCCTTTTCTCCAGGCTGGGCCTTCCCAGCTCCCTCAAATACTCCTCACAGGACTTGAGCTCCAAACGCCTCCAGACTTGCACATCCCAAGTGTTCCAGAAAAGTTCCTGGTTGCTGTTTGCTGCAGCCCACCAGAGTAATGAAAGGTAGCAAAGCATCAGTGGGTGATGAGGTATTAAAAAATACTGTTCAGTCCTTGACTTTGATGTGAACGTTCAAAATATAATTAATGGTTCAACCAGGCTGAAATAAAAATGCAGCATTTGCACAGTGAAATCCCGGAGACTGCAATTTTCCTTGCGTGGGTTCAAGACTCGTTTCAGTAGATCCATGGCAGCTGTTTTGTTGCTCCGGCTTCTTAAGAATTTCCTTTTTTTTCCCCTCTAGAGTCTCAGGACACATAGAAAATTTTACTTCAGGTTACAGAGTTTACACCAATGTCTGATCTCTTAAGTATTTGAATTGGGCCAGTGTGTTTCTTTCTTGCTTTGGAGGGTATCTTTATATAGTTGAAGCTGAGATATGTATTAACAGCTTTTATTCCACTGGCTGAGTACAAAGTTACTACTTTTCAGATATTTTCTTGCATTATTTGGAAGCTATCATTCCAAGAATACAGAAATGAAGACGATTGTTCAGTTTCAGATGTCAGCACTACCAGAGAATTGTGGATGAATTATAAATTTTCCTTTTCTTTTGGAAGAAAACATTATGAAAAAGGTGATGTTAGACAGTCAGGTGCCAGGAGTAGGTGCTACAGACCTTTTGAGACTGAATACTCACAGAGCTGACAGGCAGAAAGAATTATACAGAAAGGACCATAGGACCACTGCCATTTAAAAACAATACAAAGTCTCATCTTGGAAAAGGAGGTTTCAATGGCTTCTGCTGCGGAGGAAATCAGTGTGGCAACAGGAAAACATTTTCAAAATTGTAAACTCTCAGTATTCAGGAGAAAATGAGATTGAAACCAAGAGAAGAAAACCGGAGAGAATATAAAGCTTTCCAGGGCCAACTTCTATTTGTTGATTTAATTCCAGTCTGGTTTCTTCCTCTCTGAACCTAAAATTTAAGTAGTTTTTACTTACTTGTTTTCCCTCTGCTCAAGGATCTTGACGGCCACCAGATGTCAAATCTCTACACTTGCAGCCAGGGACACCTCAGGAAATGGGTATTTGAGACCTGGTTTAGGACTGGCAGCCTGGGAACAGATGGTTCTTGTGAAAATGTGGTGTAGTGGCATCTGCACTGTGGATTTTACCTTTTTGCTTTGTATCCCAAGCTCATCTGTGGTTCACAGGCTGGTTACTCTGTCCAGAGGCTGTTTCAAACTGTGTGTGTGATGGAGCTCACAGCATTCACAGCAAAGTTTTGAGCAGAATTAGAATCTGGTTGAGAGAAGATTCTAACACTCGGAGTTTGGGGTAGGAAAGGAAAGGGCAAATGTGGACAGGATGAGAAAGGAAGCTGAAAACTGCAGGAAATCTTCCCTAGCCAGCTTTGGGCAGAGGACTTGGTGAGGTGGTGCTGGATCAGGTTGTTCCTTACTCACAGATACAGTCAGCACATCTGACATCGATTAACCAAACACCCTCTATTCACTCCATAACATGACTGATTTTAAGACAATAGTTATAATTTAAAAAATAAAGGCAGTATAACATTAACATGGAGGTGAATTACCATTTTCAGCTGCATTATTGTCTGGGTGTGAACTGTTTTTGTCACGTCTCAGCCACGTTCTGAGTTGGGCTCTGCAGTTGAGTGCTTGGTGTAACGCAGAGTTCAGCAGAGCAAATATCTGCATTTGCTTTTGGTTTTCTTTCCTTTGGATACATCTTGGAATGAGGCTTGGGCTCACCAAACCCAAGCTGGCTTTTCCATTTCAGAGACTGATAATTTTCACAGAACCATTCTTTTGTTCAACTAATTTATCTATACAACTCATCTGCAGAAAGATAAATTTCATGGATTTATAGAAAATAAATGCCTAGCACCTAATGCTAAGTATATATGTGTATATTTATGCATAAAAATTTCCTAATTTCTAAATTATTTTTTTGTTGTTGTTTGACACATGGAGTTAAAGACTCACATTTAAGAGGTATTTTCTGGATGCTGAGGGATTGACACGATTTATAGGGAAACCTAAACCATTTGCTAGCTTTAGACCCATGTCTTTTAATATCCATCCTATTTCCAAAGAGTCTGCACATGTCTGTATCTATACAAAGATGCAGAATACTTTCCCACGGCCAGTCCTTAGGGGATTTTTAGCAGTAATACAGAATATGCAGGTTGTTAAAATGTATTTTCTGCTCATGCATGAGTAGATTGAAGTCGGTGGCTGGTGTGTGCTTTACTTTCAAGAATTACTAGAAGAGGTTTTTTTCCCCACTTTAATTATCTCTCAGAGAAGTGTGACTGGTATTCAGGAGTCCTTCCAACTTTTTTGTTCCAGTGAAAATGTTTCTTTCATAGGTTGAAGTCGTGAGAGAATATGAGAAGTGGGCAGAACCCTGAACTGTGCTATAAATTAAGAAACTTTATGTGAAATTCCGTATTTTCTGATTACCTTGTTCAGATACATATTGAGCAAAAGAGCAAATACAAGTTGAAGAAATGTCAGATAAACAAACTGACATCTGTAGAATTTTTATGATCTGACTTATCTCAAACAGTGATTTTACTCGTTCATCCTTCATTCTTTATATGTACATGTCTAGTGGCACATGCATTTATATTTTATATAAAGGGCAGAGTGTAGTCAGAGCGTTTGAGTTAGGCTGTTAAAAATAAATTAAGGAACAGCAGGTGAAAATGATTCTTCCACATGAATATTCAAAGTGTACCTCAGACAGATACCGTAGAAAGAATAATAAAGAGCAAAGAAACTTTGAGGGGACCAAGGCGTGGAGATGATCTGAAATTAAAGTTTTACTGGCACAAGGTTGAGATGACTCAGAAAACTTACTCCAGGAGTGGCAGGGTCTGCCTGTACACCCCATCACCAGAACACCCAAGAGTTAACAGATGAGGGGACACTGGGGTGTTGGAAGTCCAGCAGCTAGACCCTTAGTCTTGATTCTTTCACTCTGGGGCTTCAGTGTGAGCACAGGGAGTTTGGAGGTGGCAGGAGGATGTAGGGGCCATGGAGCTGAATTCAAAGCTGAGAGACTTGAGTTCTTTCCTTCCCCAGGGGCCATTTCCTGTGTGTTTGTGTCACTTGGGGCTGGACTCACCAAGGTCGTCAAGCACTGTCAAGTAGGCCATCAACTACTATTATTTTTTAATTTTGGAGGGTAAAAATGAAGAAAGTGCAACTTCCCCACCCCTTCCCTGATGGAATCCTGTGCCCATGGTTGGATTTAGTGTGGTCTCACAGGAATCAGGAGCACCACCACTGTTCAGGGCCTCGTGACAGGACATTTCCAGGCAAAACTCAGGAGCCAGGATGCAGTTGTGGATCCGACGTTCATTTCCCTACCCCTTTATCCATTCCACAGACAAGAACATCCAGAGCTGTGGAGTGCTGGGACACTCCACGCACAGAAGGAAGCGCATTAATGGATGGCTGCCTTGTTTAAACATCAGATTATATTTATATTTCTTCTCCTGCCTCCCAGATCCCGTGCACGGGCCCCAGAATGTGGAGGTGGTTGACATCCGCTCGCGGCAGCTGACGCTGCAGTGGGAGCCCTTCGGCTACGCCGTGACGCGGTGCCACAGCTACAACCTCACCGTCCACTACCAGTACGTCTTCAACCAGCAGAAATTCGAGGCAGAGGAACTCATCCAAACTTCTTCTCACTACACCCTGCGGGGGCTCCGGCCCTTCATGACCATCAGGCTGAGGTTGGCCCTCTCCAACCCCGAGGGCAAAATGGAAAGCGAGGAGCTGGTGGTGCAGACTGAGGAGGACGGTGAGTTGTGGTGGGGTTGGGTGGTTGGGTTTTGAGGGAAGGCTCATATTCCAGTTGTAAATAGCAGCAGAACCCTCTGTTCCACAAGATTTGTGCAGCTTCTCTGGACAGTGAGTCTGTTTTGAGTGTAAAACTTGTAGATTTAAATGAATTCCATTTCACAGCCATGTTCTTGAAAGGGCACATCCCTGAAGTGCTTGGGCATGACAGACACCAGTCTGAGCAGCTATTAAAGAGCTATAAGTTCAATTCTTCGTGTTCTGAACCACCCAGCAGCTTTCTTTATCATATGGGCAAATGCAATCCTGGTATTTATTGATTTTTCTTGTGCCTTCACAAAAGAAGTCATCCCAAAAAAATGTATAATTCCTTCCTTTCCAGAATGCTTTTCTTAATACTGATCTTCTGGACATCGCATTTTATAGAGATCTCAGAAGCAAATTAAATTGTGGATATGAAGACCCCCCTGAGCATACAAAACAGTTGTGGATACAAAAGAACAGTTTTCTGGAGGAACTCACGGAAAGCTTCAAAGTGTTGTTATCCCACCTGAGCTATCTCAGATCAAGGACTAAATTCTTCTGCCTGGGCTGTAGAAGTTGCTGTCCTAAGTTTCTCTCAGCTGAAAGTGACTCCTCCAGCCCAATAAATCACATGGGGTGACACAAAAGGATGGCAAACGTTTCAGACAAATGAGCAGGGTTTTTATCAGACAAGCTTGGGAGTGCATTTAGTTGGTTATCTCCTACAGCATTAAAATGTTGCTGGAGTAGGTGGATTTTTGAGCCGGCCTTGTAGCTGTAATGAAATATAAATCTTGCATTGTTACTTTACTAAGCGAATCAGTCTTTCCTATTGATAAAGGTGTGCAGCCCAGCAGCATCTCCATGCCGAGGTGCAGTCTGGCTGTTCAGGTGGATAGTTCTGCTGTTGTGTGGGTGGAGAAGGACAAATTAAATTCCCCGCTGCTGCTCTGCTGTACTGGAATAAAATCATGCTGAAATTAATGTAATATTTTCATGGGTTCTGATTTTATTTGTCACTTAGTTGTTCCATTAGGGTATTGTTATTTGAATCAAAAGTTGAGAAATAAGCCTTTCATATTGATAGTAGCTTGGTAATGGTGGTGCCTTGAGGGATTTTAATTTTTAATTTTATTTATTTATTTTTAATACTCAGCTTCATGTCTGGTGGCCTTTTGGTGTCTCATGAGTGTGCAGCTGGAGCTGGTGGCAGTTTGTAACACAGTTTGTTGTTTGGTTTTTTTTTCCCTGCAGTTCCTGGACCTGTTCCCCTGGAATCTATCCAAGGAGGACCTTTTGAAGAGAAGATCTACGTTCAGTGGAAGCCTCCAAATGAGACAAATGGCATCATTACACTCTATGAGGTGAGAGGAACAGATTGTTGTCAAGGAATACATGCCACAGGGCCCTTCTCATGTGTGTTTAAGCCAATCCTGGGCTCTGAGACGTCTCAGCAGGTGCTAATAAAAGCCTTATTAAAATAGATAAGAATCTTCAAGGTAGTCTGCTGCTACCACTGGAAAAGTTTCCCACTTCAAAAAAGAGAAAGATTTCTTTCCAATATTTGCGGCAAAATGAGAGCCACACATTTCCCCATGTCTCAGGTGCCCTTTTTCCTTCTGCACTAGCTCCAGGGTCTGTTTTCTTCCTTTTTTTCCTTCTTGAGGTGAAACACTCTTACCTACACACTGTAACTGATTCCTCTTTGCCTTTCCACTTGTCACAGCACTTCCGGCAATATCAGCAGAATGGAAACATCAAATCTTATCTTACAGTGCTCTTTTTGAACGTTTCAGTGATACTTTTGTCCCTCCCAACAATTTCCCTGATGTCAAAGTGTAGAGCAGGTTACGGGATTATCACTGACCATCCTGTGCTGGATGAGAAAGAGACATTTAAATGCCATCCCAGAGTGTATCAGAGGTGGTGTTTCTTGTGAAGGTAAGGAAGAGTTACTGCTGTCATGTACTCCTGGTGAAACTCTCCATAATGTCGTGTACACCCAAATATGTGGAACAGAAATGCAAAAGGAGGGACTCTTTAGGGGATCACGTGAAATGAGAGTCCTACATGAGAAGGTAAAGGCACCTGGATTAAATAGCAGAAAGTGGTGCACCAGTGCTGGCTGAGCATGTGTTAATTCATGGGTTCAGCATTTACCTCTGTAAGATCAGAGAAAGTGAAATATAATTTTGTTTTTATGGTTACATAAAACCCCTCACTGTGGCTTGTGCAGCACTGTCTGACACAGAGGGGCAAGAACCAATATTTCACTTTCTCTTTTGAGCTTTTTGTACAAACGCACTTTAGAAAAGCCACAGGTGCAAGAAGCAGATCTCCCACCACCGATGAGGTTCTCCCTGGGTTTCCTCTTCCCACCCAGCCTCTCCACTTGGGACAGGATGTCCTGTGATGTGTCACTTCCAGATCTCCTTGCTAGCACTGGCTTTCTCTGCCACAGTCAAATGGAAAAACATCAAGCAGGTTTAACATGACTGAGATCTTACACTCTAGCATGAGCTATGGATGAAACTTTCTCCTTTAACTTCACTTTCAGGCCATCATTTGGCTCTCAAAGAGTAGACTGAGTTTGATACAGCAACACTAAACATATGAGCAGAAGTTCTTCTTGATAATTTAGTGTCATTTCAGCTGGGCTGAAATCCTTGACTAAGTATGGAATCAGTTTTGGTCACTGTTGAAACACTTATGGAAACGTGTGCAGGGTGCAAATCATCTGTCAGTGCTAAAACAGAACTAACCCTCATCATTTCATGGTTTTTGAAGGTGACTGTGTAAGGAATCAGGCACTAAACCTGGGTGTATTTTAAAGGAATTAACCTGAATAGAAGCATTTACGAGTTCATTTTTTTTCTGGCAACACAGGTGACCTATAACAGAATATATTTAAAATAACCCCAGTCAAATGATGCAAATGATGCAAAAATAACTCCTTTTAATTTTTAAAGAAGCAGTTTCTTACTAAAATATTGCCTTGGGCTCAGCTTGTTGAAAGGACTTCAGCAATCTGAGTAGCTTTTCTGGCTGAGCAGCTGCATGAGACACTTTAATGCCTGCAGGGTTGTGATGCATCATGACAGTGCCTTTGCCCCTGAAGTCATATCATTGCTCAAGTCTCAGTGGAGGCACAAACAAATTTTTCTTTTCTGATAATGACTCTCTGCATATTTGGCAGCTGGAGACAAAGAGAAGTCAAGGTGAATTCAAACTCTTCCTCCTTTTCCTACTCCCCCTTGTCTCCATAAGGATGAACATCCAAGTGCTAGAAACATTGTGAGAACCAGAGTGCCTGGAGGTTGTCATGAATGAAAATGTTGTCTTTTCCTGTCTCTTCTTCCATATGAAAATTCCTACAGAACCTTTCCACTGTCCATGGAAACCTGAGACAAGTCCATCAGCTGGAGATAAAAATACAGGAGAGCAGTTGTACAAAACCTGGAGAGATGGCCAGGGCACTCTCAGGATGGTTTGCTCCTTTTGGAACATGGGGATCCGTGCAGATGGAACCCATACAATTCCTGTACACTGTTACCGGTGTCACTGGGAATTCTGCTCTGTCCTGGGAGATTCAGTGATGTTCCAGTGAATTTGCACTGGAAGCTCTGGAAACTCTGCGATTGCATTGCTGTTGTTAGGGAGAAAAAACCGCAAAGGCCTGTGAGCATTTATCAAAGAAATACTCCCTGCAAAGTATTTATTAAGTATTATCATTTTATGAACTTGAGTTAGTGATGTCAGGTCCTGCATTACACCTGGAAGTATCTGGCTAAATTCACACACAGGAATTGTGCAACTGAGAGTCACTCAAACTCTTCTGGGGACAAACTCTCTTAATAAAAACAAATAAAACCCCATCTTCTCCTCCTAGGAAATAGTTCCCTCCTCACCATCACCATCACAATCACAATCTGATTCATTGTATCTTCATGTTGTATTTTCCCTCTAATTCTGTTTAAAAAAAGTGTTGTAAGCTTCTAAAATGCTTCAAAATAATCATGCTGTCTATTCCATTTACATCCCACTTGCTTTCCTTTGGGACTGATTTTCTTCTCAGGTATCATTCTTGCAGCTCCCTGCCAGATGTCCCTATAACCCAAATTGCCATTGCAGTTTTCATATCCACTGCCTGGGTGCCAACTGGGCTGGGATTCAGCAGCACAACCTTCAGCAATTCTTTTGGCAGCCAGAAGCACTAATTTTGTAATGACTGAATACTTCTAAAGAGCCTAAACAAAATGGAAGGACCTTAATGAACCTTTTTGACTTCTGCAAGTCTCTTCTGATGGTTATTTTTCCTTCAGAATGCCATTGCAGCCTTTTAGCAAAGCAAGAGCGTTGCATTTAAAAGTGATTTAAACCCCCTCTGTGTTCAGTTGCAGAATTTAATTGTTTCACTGGGTACAGAAACAGCTGGATTTTTAAACAGAGGGACATTTTAGATCCCTTGTAATTGCAGGTCTAGATCCTTCTCTAATTGCAGTCTCTTTCTGGGGAACAGAAACCTCTTGTTCGAGGCAACTTAGAAAGCTCTGGGAATTACCAATCAGTTCATCAGTGCTGGAAAGATTAGAATATGAGCTGGGTAGGAAGGGAGGATGGAACAGATCGTTCTGGGGTGCTGGGAAGCCCAGCAAAGCTCACAGGTGTGTGGTGAGACAGGAGGTGTCAGTCTGTCTGTCCTTCAGGAAAGACTGTCGGGAGATGCACCAGCTGCTGTTGGAAGTAGCAGAGGGAAGCCTTAAAACCTCTAACAGGTCCCCAGGTGGCTTCAGGGATGTAGGTACCTACGGGGGGCAGGGAGATCAATCTGTGCTCAGAAACCCAGCTGAACAGCAGGGCTGGGCTTTGCCGGTACCTTGGTTTGGGTAAAATGCTCCACACAGATGGTTCTGCATGTGATGCTCATGAAAGAGGCACTATTACATTACTATTGTTCTTACTGTCTCTGGGAGCAACCTGAGTGGCACAATTTAATAATATTTCAGTAATCCTGCCCACAATCAGTCCCCTGGCAGACTGAAAGCACCACAGCTTGTTGAAGTTTTTATTTTACACTTTTTTTAACCCATCCTGAAAAGCTGCTCGGCTTTAAAATTCCTGATAATCAAATGCTGCTCATTGTCCTCGCACCATGTGGGAGTTCAGCTTCAAAGCCTTTGTGTACAAAGACATGCAACAAAGATTTATTCCTTTTAATTTATTTTTTCCTAAGTGTGTGTAAAGTCAAACTACCAGCAAACAGACTTACACTGTCATTGGGCTGCAAGGGCAATCTAATTTAAGGTCATGGACCATCTTTGGCACTAAAATAGTTCTGCTTTCAGATGACATCAGGTTGTCTTAGATGTATGTTTTGTGCAAACTTGCATCTAGAAACTTTAAGTAAACAAAACTTATTTATATCTGCATTTTGCGGTTCCTTTGGGCAGCTGAGAGCTTTCAGGTGCACTCAGTAAGTGATGCTGGCTTTTGCCTTTGTAAATACATTTTTTGTGTGTATTCTATTTCTCAGAATTGTCAGGTTTTAGAATATTTCACCCTTAAATAGGAAGAAAAAAAAAAGAAACACACCTATCACTGCTGTCTGAAATACTTGTCCCATCCCCTGGGGAAAGGTATTGTTAGAGGTATTGCAATCCTAACAGCATGCAAAGGGTGGATCCCGAATATTCAGCTCCTTGGCTGGAAAAATGGCTCCCGGACTGCTGGAGTCCTTTCAGTGAGCCATGCCTAAAGGCAATGTTGAAACAGCAAACTGTCTTTTTAAACATTGTAAGATGCAGTCCTATAATCACTTATGTCCTCATCTTTAGTATTGTTAAGTCCCTGGTGGTTTGGGGTAAAAATAAGGATGCATTTGCAGCTTCTAACTAGCTAGTTTTGTCAGTGACTGTTTCTGAAACGCTATAAATCTCTATTTTGATGCCAGGAATAATAATACAAGGGACTTTCATACACAATTTCAGCTCTTTAATGGGATGCTTGGAGCCTAGTACATCTAATCCCAGTGGATTTGAGTTTAAATTGCACTTCAGAAGCTGCAGATCCTCTTAGTTACCATGTAAAATTGCAGTCTGCCCTTCTTCATCTCTCCAGTTGCCAATATGCCATTCCTTCTCCATCACCTCACTCCCTTTTTCTCTGCAGGAGAGGTTGTTACACGCAAACTACCTCTTTAGAGTGTCGTGCATAAGGTCAATATTTGTGGGATGCATTGCGTGTATTCATAAAAGGGTGGAAACAAATTTCTTCCACCCTTGACCCCTGAAAGTGCATGCTTATTATAACAAAAAGCAGGATTATCTGGTGTGATAGCTATGCAGGGATATGCATCCATTTCTATTCACAGCCGTTTTCTAAGCTGCTCAGAAAAACTTATTTTTTTTTAGGATAAAATCTTTCCTGCTAAAAGGTGTTGCAAAAAAAAAGGTTTGCCCGGAAAAAGCTGCAAGGGTTGGGAACTCAGCTTGGCTTAGTCATTTGTTTGTTTATTTAAAGGGTTTGGGGTTTTTTTTGGTTTTGAAGAGTGAAAAATAGCTCCCACAAGAAGGAAAGCAACAACCACAAAACCTTGCAACCAATTTATATAAAGCTCTACAGTCAAAATAGTGGAAAGATGACAATTCTCGGAAATTGCCTTCAGTGAGAAGTGGCTCTGAATGTTCCCATGAAAATCAATCAGGTTACAGCTTCTCGATTGCATTCCGTGGATGCAGGAGACTCCTGGGATGGAGCTTTCTCACTTAAACTCACTGCATTGGGCTGTGCCACACATAGCTGGGGCTGCATTTAGCTGAATATGGGCGGAAACTCCAGGGGACACTGTCAAGTGTTCAAAATGCAGGCAATGATCAATTAAAGATGGGGTGTTGGGTCTGGCTTTATCAGTCATTTGCAGGGACGTTGTTGGGAATTACTCTCTGTTCATCTGCAGCACTAATGCTATTTTCCTCTGACACTGGATTTTTAAGATGTAGTCTATTGTTTGTCCAGAGTCCATGAAAGTCAATTACATCAAGAATAAGGGGTCTACTGCATCTGTGCTCTATTGAATTAGACTTTTTTAATAATCTAAACTAGCAATGGAAGAGTGTGGCCATATATTCTCTGTTTAAGTTAGAAACTCTGTCAGCCCTGCAGGAGGCTGTGCCACCCTCTCAGTGACGGCAAGGAAAGCTGTTCACATCTACCCAGCTCAATTAGATCTGCAGTTTATGGCTCTTAGCACAGAAGTGCCCTGGAAGAGAGCTGGGCTGGCTGAAGAGAAATTGTTTATTTTATGCCTCCTGACTGTAGTATTTACTGAGCACTTGGTGAACAGGTTGGTTAAACGCTGCCAGTGTTCTGGGCTCCACTTAATAAAGATTCAGGCCAGAATATGGGAAATGAACGGTGCTGATTGCACTGATTTATTATCATTTCTTGGCAATTGAGAAGAATGATAAATCTGAGCGTTGCTCACTCTCTCAGCAGCTTGCGATGCTGTGCTAGTCACAGATCCTGTGGCTCTGTTTCTAGAACAGGGCTCAGTGAGACAGCCTTCCAGTGAAATTTGAGGATCACAAGGTCAAAGGAAATATCTTTCCCCCCACTCCACAACCAGTGGCATCCCACAGAGACCTCCTCACCCCCCGCCCCCGGCTGTTTAATAAATTTTAATAGACTAACAGGGCTTATAAGCTCCCCTGTAAGCACTAGAATTCGAGGATGTGCTTGAGTGACCCCCCTGCCACACACAGGGCGTTCGTTCAAGACGGCCCCTCTGATGCTGCAAGGAAAGCACCATTTACCCGTGTGCAGTAGCACGGAGGGCAGCAAATGCAGCCGCTGTTCTGGTGAAACAGGGTGGTTTTCCTTCCCCAGCACGTTTGGAAACATTGAATGTGGTGGCAGGACTGAGGTTAGTTGGAGCTGTGTTGATTTAAAGCTGCTGAGGGGAGCTAATAGGAATTAGGCTGGGCTCTGGCTGCCTGGCACGTCCCGAGGTGATGCCTCTGCTTGGCTGCTCCTGCTCCTCCAGCCAAGGAGGGCAGCAGCAGGGAGGATGCTCCAGATGCAGGCTGGGGCTTTACTCAGGGCTTACTCCCTGTTGGAAAGAGCCTGCTGTATTTTACAGCTCCTGTTCCTCTCCATCCTGTCCTAGTTACTTTAAACTTAGGGAATGTTTAAATGGTTTCCTAATTAGGGATGCTTTTCAGAACAAGCACCTCAAAGAGCTTTTGAACAAACTTCTTCAAATTATAAAGGGTTCTTAATTGTGTGTTACTCACTTGCTGTTACTTGCAAGATGTGCTTAACTTGGAAGCATTTGTTAATGATGCTTTTTAAAATCCTATGGTTTCCAGTAACATCTTAGAGAGAAAATGAGAGGGTTTTTCTGAGAAACTCATATGTCAGGGTTTTTCAAATGTATGACAACCTCCAGGTAAGTAGCATACTTGTGTTATAAATAGAATGAATCAAAAAAAAATTTTTTTTGTTTAAAAAAAACTTGCTTGATCAAGCTTTTCAGAAATAAAAGCATAATGTGGTCCCTTGAGCACAACAATTTCTTTGATTACCTTTTTATTGTTCTTTTGAAGCCAATAGACATGTAGTGATATAAATCCCATGCAAATGAGAAGATATTTGGTTACAACAGATTTTTTTTAAGGAGCTGAATTATTTTAGTGTGCACGTTGCACTTTTTCTAAGCCAATAATAATAATATAAATGATAAGAACTGGAAAAACCTCCAACTTATTCTTTCTTGTAATGAAGTTCAATTTTAAAACATCCTTTTGTAGTTACATCAGCATCTTGTCTTTCTGCCTTCCAGTACTTTTTTTTTCCAGAAAAAAATACAATTTCAGACTATTCTTCTTTCTTCTCTGTATTGCTCATCCAGGAGAACAGCTGATCCTTAAACCCATTTCCTCCAACTCGTCTGTTCACATTGCAGCATACCTATGCAGTGAAAGTACTACAAAGCTCTTTAACAACTCCATTTTCACATCTCACAGTATTTTGTTTACCAAAATGTAGCAGTTAGCTAAGTTGAAAGCAAACTGCAGCTACATGTTTGCACTTCCTTCCTAGATTGTTGTTTTTTTTTTTCTCTCTGTTTCATCTTCAGTATTGTTTAATTTACAAAATATATATGACTGAATAATTCAGATGTGGTGGTGACTTCATCCTGTTAATGGATGCACCCGAGGAACTTTGTAAAAGGGAAGAAGCCAGTCAAGGTGATCTTTGCATCACCTTCAGAAGCAGTATGTATGTGTGGATGCATGGTTCCTCTTGGGAAATTCACCTTATTGCTGTCCTCTGTGCTTGTGTCTCAGAGCCAGTCTTTATGCTCCTGCCATCCAGTGGACAGGATGGGTTTGGGTTTAGGTTTCTGTGCCTTGCTCAGTTACTAGTTTCTGTCACTTTGAGTCCCTTGCCTCCTTTTTTCCTTCTCCTTTTCCCTTCCCTGTTGGTTCCTACTTTTCCCTGATCCCTGCTCTCCCTGCTGTCTAGGTGGGATTGCTGGCAGTGAGAGTGGGAAGGCTTCCAGAAGGATGGAGGTTTTAGCACAGGGAGAACAACTTTTCCTTTTGTTCTCAGTTCAGCAGCTTTTGTCTGAAATTGGGAAAAGTGGCTTAGGGTGAACTTGGATGCGGCTTGGAGCAAACTGGCCTAGAGGAAGGTGGCAGGGAATTGGAATGGGACGATCTTTAAGGTCCCATCCAACCCAAACCATTCTGCGAGGCAGGCACTTCACTTGGAGAATAAGTGCAAATGTACAGCTTAAGATTCAAGTGACTAAACTGATATGATCGCACAACTATTGGCTACAATAAGAGCTAAGACCAATATTTGATCTATAAACGTGGCCAAACCATTTTGTCCACTCGTGGGCCTTGCTCCTGCTGCTTTCTGGTATGCAGCAGGCCCAGCAGCTGTGTGTGATGCTGGTCACACTCCACTGTGTCGTGTGGGGGTTTGTTCTTTGCCCACAGCTCTCCCTGCACCCAGTGTATCATGGCAAACCACAATCAGGTTTAGGCAGAGCTTTCAGCATCAAGGAATAACTGAGGAACAAGCCTGGAGATTGAATAACCACCTCAGTGCTGCAGTCCTATCAAAGCAATTTCTATAGTTGTCATTTTCTGCTATTACGCTGAACAATGAGGCTCTCCAATAAAATCATATGAAATAACAGCTCATTAAAAGCTCTCCTTAATATATAGCATGCTAATTATTGTCAGTGGGGTGCAAGCTTGAATGGCAGAATAGACTATAATGTTTAGAAAGTAGGTGAAATAAAAGAAGATATTTTATCGTTAATGACCTTTTCGTAAACCTAATGAAATCCTTAATGGCCTGAATACATTACTGAGGCGCTCCCAATTGCTTTGCTACCAAGTCCATTCTTCCTTCTTTTCTCACAGACGTTAAACTCAGCTTTGTTTATAGAAAACAAAAAGCAATAACGTCCCAAGGAAATATGAACAGGAAGAAAGAGTCTGTGCAAAAGAAGAGCAGAGGAGACTTCTCAGCCCTCTGCCCCTTTTCCAGGTCAGGAGTGGGTGCAGGACCGTGCTGTATCNCTGAAGAAGGATCAGGATCGTTCACTAACCTGTTCACCAAGACTTCCCTGTGATTAGAAGATAGCTTCCTTCAAATTACTCCTTTTGTGTTATACTTGGTGCGATTAACTTTAGTTTCCTACCCCAAAATGTCTGAAACTCCCTGATAAGATTGAACCTAAGTCCATCCCATCTGCAATCTGAAGTCACCTGAAGTAATAATTGCTCCTAAGAAGCACGGGCGGTTGGGGAATCTCAGAAAAGAGCCCCTGGCTTGCTGTGTAATCATGTTTCAATCAGCTTCATGGAACCATGAAATGGATTGTCCCCCTGACGTTCTTACGCTCCAGAGCACACACTCTGCTGGGCAAGCTAATTCCTCGTTTGGCTCCAAGCACAAAAAGAGCTCCTGGCTTCCCCTCCCATCCCAGCAAACCAAGGAGGAAAGGAGCACACATCACCTTGAAATCAGAATTTGAGAGCATAGAAGCATCAGCCAGCCCTGTTCTGTTTTCCCAGTCATCCAGTGAGAATCGTGGTGCTTCAGGAGAAAGACACCCAGGCTGTTGGCTGCGTACAAGGGGGCTTGGATGAAGGACAAAGCCAGCAGTGGTGATGACCAGNAGAGCTAAGACCAATATTTGATCTATAAACGTGGCCAAACCATTTTGTCCACTCGTGGGCCTTGCTCCTGCTGCTTTCTGGTATGCAGCAGGCCCAGCAGCTGTGTGTGATGCTGGTCACACTCCACTGTGTCGTGTGGGGGTTTGTTCTTTGCCCACAGCTCTCCCTGCACCCAGTGTATCATGGCAAACCACAATCAGGTTTAGGCAGAGCTTTCAGCATCAAGGAATAACTGAGGAACAAGCCTGGAGATTGAATAACCACCTCAGTGCTGCAGTCCTATCAAAGCAATTTCTATAGTTGTCATTTTCTGCTATTACGCTGAACAATGAGGCTCTCCAATAAAATCATATGAAATAACAGCTCATTAAAAGCTCTCCTTAATATATAGCATGCTAATTATTGTCAGTGGGGTGCAAGCTTGAATGGCAGAATAGACTATAATGTTTAGAAAGTAGGTGAAATAAAAGAAGATATTTTATCGTTAATGACCTTTTAGTAAACCTAATGAAATCCTTAATGGCCTGAATACATTACTGAGGCGCTCCCAATTGCTTTGCTACCAAGTCCATTCTTCCTTCTTTTCTCACAGACGTTAAACTCAGCTTTGTTTATAGAAAACAAAAAGCAATAACGTCCCAAGGAAATATGAACAGGAAGAAAGAGTCTGTGCAAAAGAAGAGCAGAGGAGACTTCTCAGCCCTCTGCCCCTTTTCCAGGTCAGGAGTGGGTGCAGGACCGTGCTGTATCCTGCCTTGGCTGTGCTGCCTGTGTTTGTACTCAGGTTTAATTGCCCCCGTGTTTACGTGGCTCTCAGTAAATAGGCCAGGGAGCAAACGGGCCTCTTTTATTCCCGGGGTCTCCCTGGGTTAACTTCCATATTCATTCCTAATGAATAGCTGCGCTCTGGCTTTTTATACTCCTACCAGCCATGCTGTGCTTGTGCTGTGACTCAATTAAAGGACTTTATTCTGCAGGGCTTTTAGTCTTTCACGTGTTGCCAGCCTTAAATATAACTTGCAAATGCTGATTAACTCTGCCTTAACCTTATTCCAAAAGAAGTAGTACAAGAATGGGAAAATGAAAGGCCTTTGCTTCCTCTCGTTTCCTGGATGAAATTTAGTGGGCTGGGGAAGGACGTAAGTGCAATAATTGCCTGGCTTAAAGTGAGTTTTAAGATTGAAAATGTCCCCATTCATCTGGTCATAAAATACATTCTTCAG
>VYZQ01058297.1:105534-134334 GCA_013400655.1 Mystacornis crossleyi | reverse complement strand
TACGCTCCAGAGCACACACTCTGCTGGGCAAGCTAATTCCTCGTTTGGCTCCAAGCACAAAAAGAGCTCCTGGCTTCCCCTCCCATCCCAGCAAACCAAGGAGGAAAGGAGCACACATCACCTTGAAATCAGAATTTGAGAGCATAGAAGCATCAGCCAGCCCTGTTCTGTTTTCCCAGTCATCCAGTGAGAATCGTGGTGCTTCAGGAGAAAGACACCCAGGCTGTTGGCTGCGTACAAGGGGGCTTGGATGAAGGACAAAGCCAGCAGTGGTGATGAC
The DNA here is from genome assembly GCA_013400655.1 of Mystacornis crossleyi. Lineage (NCBI taxonomy): Eukaryota > Metazoa > Chordata > Aves > Passeriformes > Timaliidae > Mystacornis > Mystacornis crossleyi. The sequence continues at coordinate 134,054 of VYZQ01058297.1, read as the reverse complement.
CAGTGGTGATCAAAGAGCTGCAGGAATCGTGAAAGTCTGACAGGAAGGAGAACCCAGCCAGTGTCTTGTTAATGTGGCGTCCTCTTGGATGTTGGAGACAACTCCTCTCTTCTGGAGCTGGAAAAAAGAAGATGCAGTGAAGATCCAGTCCTGAGGCAATGAAGAATATTCATTTTCAGACACCTGCAAGGGAGGTCTGGTCATGTCTCGACAGAATTTAATCCTGTTTCAAACTCCTTCATTTCAGGAATATTTTGGTCTTCCATCATAAGTGAAACTTCATTCAAAACAAATCCAAAATCAGCTCACCAGTGAAAATTCTAGGAACCCTTTCTTACATCTCAGTCTTGTCCCGGGAAAATTTACATGTGTGACAGTTTTGTACTTTGTGTTGAAATGTTCCCAGTTCAGAGTCATTCTGAATTTCAGGTCTGAAACCCTTCTGCTGATGGAAATGATTCATAAAACCCTGGGCTTTCATGGGCCAACTCCAAAGTTCACAGGAAGGAATCAAGAAAAGCAAGACTATTACTGTTGTCCTTAAAATGCTTCCATAAGGCCCATATCTTGAAGAGAAACTCTGAGAGCGGACACAAGCTTGAAAATATCTAATAACAAAACAAAACAGCTTCCCGCTGCTGAAACAGCAAAAGGTTCTTCTATCCAAATTTATGTTGTCTTTTAGAATGAGTGATTTTCCCTAAGGCCCACACCTTGGTGCTTTTCCGGAGTCTGGAATGTGGTCCCCCAAAGCTCAGGACTTTTCTCTTCCATGAGCTCCTGCCCAGGACAGGTCCCATGTGAGGATGGTGTCCAGCTCTTCCCGTGGCTGCAGTCCTGGCAGCAGAGCAACGGGAAGTGGTGAGGTTTATTTGTTTATTTTCTTTTGCATAGAGCACGGGGGCCTTGTGGCTGCCCAATAATTATTAGTTTGTCTACTGGAGAAGAGAAATCCAAACACAAGCCATGCATACACAACTCCTGCATGTTACTGTCTAGAACGTTTTTCCTTTTAGTGCTTGATAAGTTTCTTTTTCCATTGAGCCCCAAGGTTTTTCTGAGCTATTTAACTTTGTCTCTGTGACAGTGTTGAACTTGCACTAAATTTGAAGAGGAAAAAAAATGCATATACAGCATTACTAACTTGCCATTTTCTTATTTAGGCTACAGACAAATTAGAAATTATTCAGGTTATCCAGACAAGAGCTACATCCTGATCAACCCATCGTCCTTATTACGGGTGAACTTTGTGAACTCCTTCATGCAGCTGCTGAGCAATCACTGCTGCTTGGTGGATGCAGCTTTGTCCTTTCCCTCATACTCTAATCCTTCTCTCTCATTATATTTTTAAAAATCTGTCTTCTAACACCCCTCATTCCAGAAACATTCTCTCTCCTTTCCAAACTTCCCTCTAGAGCAGAGAACAGGTTTCCAGCTAGATAAACCCATGGCTTCAGCTTTCAGAGGAGTCATCAGCAAGAGACAAGTCTGTGCTGGAGTGGCACTGAACTTGCAGCAACCTTGGCTTGGGCAGGAGTAGTGAGACACAGCCCTGGGCTATAAATGGCATTGCCTTGGGTTTGAGGGAAATTCCTTCTGCTTTGCCTGAGGCATAGGTCTGCCGCGCTGTCAGCTGAGTTTCTCAGACTCTCCTTTTCCTCTGTCGTGGTAATAAGTACCAAGAAAGCTCCTTGTGAAAGACTTGAGAAAATCCCTTGTTACCTGCTACTAGTTTAACTTGTGTAATCCCTGCAGCAGCAGCAGCAGCAGAGGGACATCTATTTCTGGCTGCTTTGCTGACAGGTTTAAATAAAGACTGTGGACTTTGTGGGACTTTGGAACAGCCTTTCTGGACCACGAGAAATTCCCTGCAGCTACAGTGGTTTGCTATGGGTTGTCAAGGGAAGGATGGCAATCGATGAGCTGCAGTTCTTCCTGCTGCACGGAGATCTTGGTGTTTTCCTTTGTTTGCCATTAAGCTCCTCAGTGGCAGGAGAGAAAAACTATGTCAATGTGTCCGATATTTATAACAGGGAAACAGGGTAGCAGTGGCTCTTTTTTTCCCCCAACAAATCTGATGAAGAGGAAGCCCTAGTGAAACATGCATGCCCAGGAAGAATCAAGATGTGCAGTTTACCCACTGCTTTTTCATGTCATTACATGATTGCTTTAGCAGCTTCCCTCCTCACGGGCTCCACGCACATCTCGGTGACCAAGTTATTTGCTGGGATTTAACGCAGTGCTGTCCAAACAGAGTATCTGGGAACATAATCCTTAATGATGTGCTGGGGGCACACACTGCTTGGGGAAGTCTTGCCTATGATTAATCAATTAAGCGTAAGATAAACCTAACAGAGTTTTGGTAGACAATTCGAAACCTGCCGAGGCTGAACGTGCATCTGTTTTGTTTGCAGTTCCATATTGGTGTTTCTGTGTTGTCTGAAATTAGATAAGCACAGAAACAAAATAACTCCCCAGTTGTTGCAGTGGGTCCTTTAGGAGTGACAGCATCTGCTTTTTGGAGGAAGCCACCTTTTTGTACCAATAGTAACATTTATCGTACAGACCTGGACAGCAGTGATTTGACAGTCGGTGTGCAGGTGGGTAAGAGATTGTGGTTTGTTTGCTGATCTCTGTGTTACTGTGCTGAGCAGGCTGAGTCCTGGAGGAGATTGGCAGAATTGCCGTCTAGTCAGGAGATCTCGGAGTCCTCACCAGTCTATTACAGGTCTTTTCAGAGCTTATGAGCTGTGTCAGTGTAGATGAGAGACTCGACAGCAGCTCTCAGGCACTGAAGTGCTCCCGTTGGATGGCACTGATCCCTTTAGGAGCCCTGCCTGCTGTGAGTCCTCCCAGAAAAATGCAGACATGCTGCCCCTGAGCACCCAAGTGTTGGCATCCTGTGCCGTGCATGTCTTTACCCTCTCCCCAAGTGAACAGAGGGAAATAAAATAACAGCAAAAGCAATGGACAGCTTTGAATTAGTTTTCATGCTCACAGTAACTGTTGGAAGAGGCGGCGTTTCAGCAGATAGAGATGCATTTTATTTTTAATTTACTTCCCTTCAGAAGATGTGGTGGCTCCTACTGATGATGTTTCTGGGAGTTCATACTGGAAAAGAACAGCTAATAATTTATGGGAAGACCACTTTCCTCTGCATCCTGTTTGCACCTAAAGGGATGCAGGATTTGGGCAGAACACTCTGTGATATGGCTTGTGCAGCTTTTACCAATATGACAGTCTCTAAATTTACTGTTTATAAATATTTCTGCATATAAATTAGTGATTATAAATATTGCCTGCAGCTAAAAACACTCTGGTACAAGCCATTCAGCCTTGTCTGCCCCTCAGAGAGCCATTGTTTTGTTGAGGAAGGTAACAGATGAGGTGACAGAGCTCTTCTCTGAGGTGACACTTGTTTTTCCTACTTGCCATTGCAGGCAGCTATGTCTCTGGATATAAACGTAGAGGAAGATATTTTGCCTTCTGTTCAGCAGCTTTTCCTTTTCATGCTCAAGTCCCTAGAGGGAAATATGCATCAGTGGATTGGGACTCTTGCTAGGCATCAATGCAGTCTTCTGCTGTTAAATTAAAATTACCATCACTGCCAAGAACCTGCTGTGTTCAGGAGTCAATGTCACACATTTGAGGCAGGGACAAGAGATGACCACAGAAGAGCTGATGGGTTCCTGCCTTCCTTTCAAAATTTGGAAGCTGAGTTGATGGCTAGATAAGTTTTGTAGCTCAAGAAGCCTAATCTCTTTGCAGATATCTATGTAAATCTGACTCGAGTCTGACTTCTAGTGAGATTTCTGGGGTCATCCCTTTTATTCAGGGCACACACACCGCAAGAACTGCCTGGGCTGTTGAATTTTTGTGTGCACTTACACCCAAGGTCTAAATATTATGATGGCAGACCCATCTAATAACAGCAGACTTGGAGTTTGATCATCAGTTTCACAGAATCACAGAATATCCTGAGTTGCAAGGGACCCACAAGGATCATCAAGTCCAACTCTTAAGTGAATGGCCCACAGAGGGGTTGAACCACCAACCATGGTGTTTTTAGCACCAGGCTCTGACCACCTGAGCTAATCTCAAGGTCTCCTCACTAAAACTGGCTTTTCTTACCTTTTTTTTCCCTGGTTTGTAGCTGGGCATTGTCCCTGCCCAATGCCATTCCCTGGAAATGTTGCCATTTCCTCAGCCTCTTTTGGGTGTTATAGACACTGCAAAGGGAGAGGCTGTGTGGGGCACCTTGTGCTGTATCCAAGTGTCTCTAACAAGTGTTTCTAGCAGCTGTGTTAGCGGTTCATTGATTTTCACCGATGTGACAGTAAAAATAAAAGTTACTGTACCAGGGAGTGAAAATTTGTGAACAAAAAGCCCACAAACCTCCCAGTGTCTGAAACTAAGCCAGTCCTTGCTGTGAGAGTGGGAAGAGTCCTCTCTCTGCAGATGAGTTCTGTGAGCAGCAGGTCACGCAGACATCAGAGACTATGAAATAATGACTTTGTGTCAGAGTGTGGCTTGTACTCTTGTACTTCCATTACTTCTCTTCCCACTCAGAGTACTCATCGTACCGTACTTCCAACAGGATAAACATATCTGGAATGAAAATGCCTGGCTGTATCCTCATAGAGGAGCTCTAATTATAGGTGGGATCCCGAGGTTATGATGACAGTGCTGCATGAATGCCAAGTGGTACTTTCCAAAAGGGCTCCTACAGACTTAATTCTGCCTTGTCTTGCGTCTGTTCACGTCGGCATTTTGGGGTCAAGTTGTTTCCATGATGGGCATGTTTTCAGAGGGCATCTTGACTTTTACAACGCTCTGGGTAGATCTGTCTCACCATTCTCACTCTAATAGCTGAATACTTTGAGCTGCAGAATGTAAGTTATTAATAACAGCTCTCCATGGATCTGTTTGTGACCGTAGTGCATGGCCTGGACGTGGTAGGTGGATGTTGTTTGGGAAGGTAGATGCAGTTGTGAGAAATATCTGAGTAAAGTAATACTTCTGGAGGGAGCTGGACTCTCTCTTTTTCACGGACATTTCAGCTGCACATTGTGAGGAGTGAAAAGCTCTGGGTGAAAAGCTGTTGCCAGCCTTGCACAGGAGGGCCCTGCGCTTCCCTGGCCCATCGTCACGTGCTGCTGATGTTGGGTTTGTGTCACTTGGCTCAGAGAAATGGGGTTTAAAAAAAGTAAGAGGGCACATTTGGTCTGCAAAGCCACAGAGCCAACATGACAGAGACGGGAGATGAGCTGGACCCAGGAGGAGGAAGTGGATTTGCAGGGCTGAAGCTGCAGAGGTCAAGCACTCTGCAAACGCAGCTCTCACGAACAGCCCAAGGTCAGGAAGGTTTCCCCCCTTTGCAGGAGCTGAGGTTTTGGTGCAGTATTTTCTTTGCCAACTTCAATGCAGGTTATTACTAAATTCAAGCCATTAAGAGTGAAAGTCTGCCATCCATGTGTAATTTTTAAAAAATGCTTAAAAGTGAGATTGTAATTAGTTCAGCAGGAGGCAATAAAAAAAAAAATTACACCATGAAATCTAATAGAACCTTGATGCAATATTCAACGTGCCTGGGCCTGTTTTTAGTTATGCTGGTTTTCTCCAGAAATGGCCCATGAAAATTTATATTATTTTAGAGCTTTAATTAGCTAAGTATGTAAACTAAAATAAATAAGAGTTTTTGAGACATTCAGAGGGGAAGAAAAGACAATATAAACGTTCCTTCTAATTCTTATTTAGATAATGAGTAATAATTTCCTTTGATGTTAAATCACCTTTTCTTTTTCTCACTCGATCCATGACTTTTCTCTCTGCTAACAGAACCTTGGGATTTTATTCCCAACACTTTGGCCCTGTCATTCTGCTTTATTAAACTGGCAGTTTGTTTGAACACTTCAGTTACTCATTAAATTTTACATTTTCTCTAGCTGTATTAATCACTGCTTTTTACGAACTGGGAATGTAAATGATCCCTTTGCCATCTTCGCCGTGGGATAATTTGCTTTTGTAAGAGCTCCTCAGCATTTCATGCAGTTTTCCTAGGCTTGTAATAAGTGGGGTTTTTTCCCTTCACTGTAAGATTTACTTTGGATCCTGCTTTTTACTGTTGTTTTCCACAAAGCAATTCCCCCCAAAAGTCAGATTTTCATAAAACTAACAGTCCTGTTTACGTGCTGCTCTGGCATTAAACTGTGCATATGCAAATGGAAAAATGCAAATGTGGGAATGTGCTGAAGGAGCCACTCTGTGGCTCGGAGAGAGCAATTGCTTCTCTCAAATCCCCAGGCGTTCCAGGCCGTGCTCACGCAGATGGAAACTGGCTTAAATCCCTTGGGAAAATTTAGCTTCCAGAGATCAATAACGTGTGAACGTGGCACAAAGAGCCTGCTCACAGAGATTCCATCGCTGATAACCCAGCCGTGGTGTGACACAGGGACAGCAGCCAGGGGATGTGGTGAAGGCAGGGAAATGTCTGTGTCTCTCTCCTGGTGTTTTACACTTGGCTGTTCCCAGCAGCTTTCCTCATAAACCTGAAGGCTTTGTAGTGAGGAGCTCCAGAGGAAATGGCCTGGTTGTCTCAAGAGCTGAGGGAGGGAATCCAGTGCTCCTGGTAGGGTTGATGGGATTAAGATCACACGGGAGTCTCATTCCTCTCCGCAGCTCAGGAGGATGAGGAAACAATCATAGAATAAGATGAGTTGGAAGGGACCCTCAGGGATCACCCAGTCCAGCCCCTGGCCCTGCACAGACACCCCTGGGCATCCCTGGCAGCGCTGTCCAAACGCTCCTGGAGCTCTGGCAGCCTCGGGGCCGTGCCCATTCCCTGGGGAGCCTGGGCAGAGCCCATTTGGTCCCACCCATGCTCCAATAAAACTCTGGAATTAGTAGCCCATGGCACTGTTCCTGTAACTCTGGCTGTGGGGAATCTGGCCCTGAAAAGGAGATGAAGCATTTAGTTTTGGAGAAGTTTACATGTGCACGAGGGCCCCAGAGTTGCTCCAAGACCGCTGTAATTTCTCCAGTGTCGCAGTTTATCCAGTTTTATCAGTGAAGATTCAATCTAGGTTTGAGAAATGCCAAACCTGGAAGAACCGAGCAGCTCCCCCATGGAGCTACGGGCTTATAGGCTTCCCTTGGCAAATGGTTGTGATGTAGAAAACAGCAATGTTTTTAGGTCTGAGAGCTACATTCAGATGTTCCCTGTGCTAACCTGATCTCCCTGGGATAGTTCAGGTCTTCTCTCTGTTTCCAAGATCTGTGCAACAAAGGCATCTCACACTTTAAGGACAAAATTAACTGACTTGGGGTCCTGGGACTTACTGAAGCCAGAGGACAATTAGATTTCATTGCTTGGAAAGGTCAGAGAGGATGAGAATGACCAGACTGCTCATGTTAGAATAAAAGAGACTTGAAGTGCCAAAGGACTGAGGTGTCTCAGGGCAAAGGCTCAGGACCAATTGGTTTTATCTTGCTGGATGCTGCAGAGTTGCTGCTCTCTGCACCCGCCAGGCTCTGTGTGTGTGTGTTTGAGTCAAATAGATCAAAACACACTTAGGCTGCTGCATCTTTCAGCAACATCTTTCATGCAAATTGTGGCTTTTTTTCAATAAATTACCCTTAATTTGAATCAATAAAAAAATCTGCCTTTCCATTACTGTGTGATGACTCTCTTTGGCTCCCTAGTGAATTCACAAATCTGTTTCATGTTCAAGGCTCCAAATTATTTTGATGGGAAATAAGGCGAAGCAGTATAAACTAAGTTTTCTGCATGACTTTTCAGGACCAGGTGTCTGCACTCTAATTTGCTACATTTTGATGCCACCCTCCTTGTGTTTTAGGCGTGGGAGCTGAAGCTGAGTCTCTTTCAAATTTGTGTTCTCGTTATTGCTATTCAGAGCCTGAATACTTGTTGGTGAAAGGCTCTAATACTCCAGTAAGTCCAGGAGCAGCTGCTAAGTCTATTTAAATTAAACTTTGTACCAAGCGCAAATTGTCAATAAAGGATCCTTTTCCTTCTCTAAAATGCCCTGATATTTTTTGTCAGGCAAGTTTAGGCAGCAACCACCTGAAGGTATTTCATTTACCTTTCAGGTATGGATAAGCATAATATTTCTTACACTTTTTATTTGAAGCCTATTGCCATCTTCACTGACTTACCTGATTTGGAAAATTCATTTCAGGGGTCTAAAATTCTGAAATTAGGCTAGAAGAACCTTGTGCAAAACACTTTATTCGCAGCTTTGATATGTCCCATAACAAGCAATTATTTTTATGGTCTTTGAGGCTGAACCACTATAAGGCTTTGAGGTTGAAACCATGAATCACTTGAGACAATCAGAAAATAAAGGCTTGCACTGATCAAGGGCTTTTTTTGCTGAAATTACAACTCAAGCTTGACCACAGATAGACATCCCTTTTCTAGTGCTGGCGTTTAGATTTTTGAAGTCTGTATTGTGAGTCCTACAGGAATTAGTGTATCTTCTACCCATTTTGATTTGTGGAAACCCCTGGACTTCTTTCGTTCCCCTAGAATATTTCTTACGAAGGTGAAGGTCACTATGCAACAAATTTAACTATCCTGGCTGGCTTGTTTTTAAGTCATCTTTAAAATAGTCTGCAGAGTGCCAGACATCCAGAAAAAAAATTTAAATAAACGACATTAGGATTTGAAAAGTGTGATCTGGGTGGATGGAGGAGAATGTGGCATCAGAATGATTTGCTGCATGAATCACTGTGACTAAGTGTCCTTTACGTACTTGCCTGGGGTTGCAAAAGTCTGGAATCAGAGCCTGAGGGGGGTTCCTGCCTTTTCCTCCCCTGGCCCTGCTGCAGTCACTCTGCAGCGGAGGAAGCACAGCTCAGGGTCACGGTGATTGGATATATGGGACAGTGTGGGAGAGAGTACTGAGAGAAATGTCTTAAAGAGGGAGAAAATATCCACTGCTTCTAGTTCTGTGCTCCTCTATTTGTGCTTTATAATTGGAACCTAGTGAAGCACACTTTGAAAAGTGCCCGAGCCGTTCAGGCTGAGTTTTATTCTGTGATTCCCAGCATGGGAAGCCCAAGTCTGCATCTGCAGCAATTAACCTTGGTCACCTCCTCACCAGGACAAGTTAAAAACTCGGGGCTTCCTCTGCTTGCTCACCAAGGCACCGCTGCTCTGCCCCTGCCCCTGCTCCAGCTCCGTGTCCAGGGGCTGGCCCAGCAGAGCTGACGGCACTGAGGCTTTCCTTGGCAAGCAGTAGCAGTGGCACCGAGGAGCCAAACTGCTTTCTTCCCCTTCTGCCCTCTGCAAACACTTCTGGAGTTACAGGGAAAGCAGGGAATGTAGAACACTGCACCAAACAGGACAGAGCTAGAGCACGTTCCATGTGGTGCTCCTGGAGAGACCCTTGCCGAGGGGGAGCACTCCGAAAGAGTCTCCAAAGAGCTGAGGTTCATTCTTTAAGAAGGTTTTTCTCCTTATTCGTAAAGCAGAGGTGGAGCTAGTCAGACTCATATGATTTTACATCTCGTTAGTGAAAGGGAAGAAGCAGCAGAGTGGATAATCCTAAAAAGGGAGTTGGAACAATAAACTGGATTATTTTAAAGTTCATCCTTTGAGACTCTGAGCTGTGAAGGTTTTTAAAGCCAACTAAGGCAATTCAAAGTATCTTCGGAGCATCACAAGGGTGGAGTGAAGAGTGCTCAGAGTATTGCTGCTAGTGTGGGGAACAAAAAAAAAAGGAGGTTGAACCAATCTAATGAATTATCCAATAAACACAATTTATGGTTGACTATATTCCTACAGATGAAGTAGCAGGAAAATCCAATAGACTATTAAAAAAGGGAGCAGAAAAGTATCTTTTTTCACTCCTGTTTGGAACTCGAGAGCAGGCAAGTGTAATGAAGTACAGCAAGTGCATTATGCCAAGGGTTTTGCAAAACATTTTTAAAGTGTGATTGAAATGTTTTCATGTGGATTGGAAGCTGATTACAGAACCATAAAACCAGAACTGGAATTGAGAGGTATCTAAAGATCTTAACAGTTCACTTTTTATTTGTGAGGTCTCCACACTGTGCCTTCAGAAAACAAAATAACACAGCTGAAATAAACCTTACAATGTAAAATGGACCATAATGCACATAATACAGTTATTTTTGTGCTAGTCAGTGTTTGAGTGAATGCCCATGTTTTCTCAAATTGAGTAAAATACAAAAATCAATGTAGCATGGGGAGAAAGGTCTGGAACTGGCTTTAGTTTGTCCTTGTGTGAACAAAATGAATCAGCCTCCACTCTGGGTGCTGTGTGAGGCCTTTGCTGATGTGGTTCCTGGAGCTGCCCATTTGGACACGTATCCCACCCTGTGGACCAGCAGTTATATTTGAAGACAGCTGGATTTTAGGAAATGAAGAGATATTTGCACAGAACATTACACAAAGAGCTGGGTCATGGCATATTTTTCCCCCTCCAGCCTTGTTTTTAGTGGATAAGGGTCTCATAGACACTGGATTTTTAGGCCTTATTCTCTGAACAACCCTGTCTGGCCAGTCCTTTCCAGTGTCCTGTGCCCAGGTTAGATGCCCCCAGTGATCCTGTGATGAGTTGGAGAGGAACATTGCCTCAGCTTCTGACTTTGGAACACATTTTCTGCACTTGCTGTTTGTTTTCTCCCTCTACAAATAGTATTTAGTTGTTCAATGAGACGTAGCTCACTTGGAAGTAACAGATAGCTCAGAGACACCTTTGTGTGGGAAGTCACTCAAAAAAAATTGAAACATTTGTTTTGGTAGGAATTTTTAACTTGCTTTATACACTGTGGATTTTACATCCTCTGGCTTCTGGGAAAATACAGTTCAGGTAAATAAAGCAGAAAACTTACTGCAGCAAACCTGATTGGAGACGACCTCTTCTACAATAGTAATGGGATTTTATTCATGTAGTACCTAATGTGTCAGCAAAAGCTATATCCCAGGTATTTACTCCAAAGCAGTTCTGTCCTGAGGAACAAAGGATGTTGTTTTTCCAAGGTGACAGAGGATTTCCAGATGTCTTCTGACTGCATTATCCCCAGGACATTAGAAAAACAGGTCCAGGATTTATCCAAGAGGGTATCAGCAGCAGGGAGAATGAAAGGCCTCTGGGTGTGAGCACTGGGAAGTCTTTTAATGGCTCTGTTATGTTGGGCACAGGATTTGTTCTTTCTGGTGATATGTTTTTATTAGAGAGGAAACCAAAATGGCTGTGTCAAGCCATGTGCCCCTGACAGAGGGAGGGAGCAGAAACTTTCCAGCAAGGGTGGAAGAAGGAGGATGTTATAAGAGTTCAGGAGTTTAGGGGGGTTAAATGGCTTTTTCAAAGGAAAATGGAGAATGAATCCTTTAAGTTCTAGCTGATGCAACCTGTATATAGTTGAGCTGTAGAAGGAAAAGGTCCAGAAAACCTTTTTGGGATTGGGGCAGTTGGTTGTTTACCCTTCAGGTTCAGCTTCTGTGCTGCTCTGAGATGGGCTTTGGGGAGCTCTACCTCCTCTCCTCCCTTTCCCCACATCCACCCCATGGATGGGCCTGGATCCTTCCCCTTTTATCTCACTGTCACAGCAGGATGGGGCCAGCAGAGACCTCTGCAAACCCCAGCTCCGTCACGGGCTGAGCAATATTCATGAGAACTCCAACCTTGCCTGCCTTTGCAGAGCTGCTCAGGAAAACATGTTCCATCTTGCTATAAATACCAATATGCAGGATGGCTTCTTAAGCACTAAATTCTAAGCGAATATTTTGCATATGAAAATTTATTTTCCTCACTGTTATCTAGCTCAAAGCTGACCATTTTTCTGTTAGAATTTTGCACAAGCAACTTGGCTTTTTTTTCTGCTGGCTGAAGCAGTTCAGGTGGATTTATTTGCTATTACTTAGGGCATTAAAACAAAGTTTTGTACATTGGCTTCAGGAGGAATTTCTTGCCCTCCTATTTATGGCAGGTGTGCATTAATGGGGAAGCTGGTTTGGCTTCCATTCTGTTTTGTAAGGCTGATTTAGACTTGCAGCAGTTTTCAAAATCTTTGCAACCGGCCAAACTATTTTTGGCAATTGTGCTAGACAGGAAGGGTGAAGATATTAATTTAAAAATTTGGGAAATGGGTTGGAAAATTGCACGGCCTATTTTCATCCTACACTTACTTTATACAGGTTGGGTTTTTTCTCTTTCTGGTGAAAAAAAATCCAAAGTTGGAACAAGTTGATGGTGTAGCTTGAGAGGCAGCTGTAAAAAGTGCTGTTGGGGTCATTGTTTTAACACACAATGTCAAAAAATGGTTGTACCTGCTCTTGTGATGCTTTGTCTTTCTGGTACAGCAAACTCAGTGTGCAAAGAGAATGGTGAGGTATGGGCAATCAGATTATTTTGTGACTAGCAAAGCATGGCCACTTTTACATATTGTTCATGGTTACCTGGTGTTTGAGACGCATTCAGTTCTGCTCTAAGTTTGAAAATTGTAAGATAGAGGCCAAAAAGAAAGGACAAAAAAATTCAATATAGAAAAGTTTTGGTTTCATAGGTGTCAGAACTGATTTACAAGTGAGTTCTCATCCTTAGTTCTCTGCAATTCCTTCAATGAAAAGGAATTTTTAATTTTTTGTGTGAGTGTTCACAGGTTGATCTTGGGATAAGAACAGAGCTCTGGGCTTGATTCACTTATCCTCTGCTTTTGAGATGAGAGTGTAGAGATGCACTTCAGATCCTCTTGGCAGGAAAGGAGACTAAATGTGTGCTTGAGGGGCTTGCTGGGCTCAGAATATTGGCTGAGATGCTTCCAGTTCCTGTTCTGAGTGCTCCTCCTGTCCTTCATCCCATGCAGATGTATCCAGGTGTGCAGCCAGGCTTCTTATGGTTCTCGTGTCTTAAGAATATTAAGGCCTTTGTAAGACTTCTCACGTGGTTTGGGATTAAAGCTGTGATCAGTCTGTGTTGCTTTTGCTTCTGTGTAAATCACCTTCAGTCTGTGGCAGGGTCAATAATGTTCATAGAATCCTGGAATGGTTTGGGTTGGAAACAACCCTAATGCCCATTTTGTTCCACCGTCTGCCATGGGCACATCAAGCAGCTGGATCAGGCTGGAGGAGAAAAGGCTCTGAGGAGACCTTAGAGCACTTTCCAGTACCTAAAGGGGCTGTAAGAGAGTTAGGGAGAGGCTTTGGATGAAGGCATGGCGTGATAGGACAGGGGAAAATGGTTTTAAACTGAAAGAAGGCAGAGATTTAGATCAGATATTAGGAAGAAATTCTTTACTAAGAGGGCTGTGCAGCACTGGAGCTGGTCACTGGGAGAAGCTGTGGCTGCCCCTGGATCCCTGGCAGTGTCTAAGGCCAGGTTGGACAGGGCTTGGAGCAACCTGGGGTAGTGGAAGGTGTCCCTGCCCATGGCAGGGGTGGGACTGGATGATCTTTAAGGTCCCTTCCAACCCAAACCAATCTGTGGTTCTTTGAACTCAGTCTCTGCTATTACATTCCTTACGTTTAACAGCCCATGGGGTGTTGTAGAGGGATCATGCCTGTCTCCTATTCCCTTCAAGAAAACAAGCAGCTCTGATAATGTATGTGGAAAAGAAGGGATTCCTTATGTTCCTCATGCCTTATCTTTCACACCCAAGTGAGGCTTGTGCTGGAATGTGAAAATGGAGGTGAGCTAGACAAAATATTAGCATGCTTTGATGCAAAACACAGATCTGAGTCCTCCATCTCCGACACTCTCAGCTTTGAACTTGAAATCAAATGTAGAGCCCACATTCTGGGCCCTGGTTGTTTATGATTTACACTCTGCTTGATACCAGCCTTGGAACTGGAAGTGGCAAGTGCTACCAGACAGTCATGCTGTAAACAGGGATGGGGACTGTGCCAGTCTCCATGTGGCTGGGGACCTGGAGTGGAATCTCTATTGCAGGAGGAGAATCTCTGTAGCTACAGAAGATTATACAAAACAACAATTATATTCCACCTTTAGAAAGAAAATGATCTTTAATTGTCTGCTGAAACCGCGGTTTGCCAAGATTAAATGTAGGATTAATGCCTGAAAGTAAACATTTCTGCAGAAAAAGCAGTATAACCAAAGTCTGGGCTTTGTCTCATAGACCCGTACCTGCTTTTTGCTCTTGGGTTCAGCGGGCAGTGACTCTGTAATTCACTCCCTGTATTGCATCAGCTCCTTAAAACACCGATAGCTGCCCATGCAGTGAGGTTTTACTGCAGAAGTGTGGTTCTGAGAGTGACCCCAAGCAAGGGGCCGTGGGGGAAAAAAGAGCTGATTTTCATTCTCCAGTGAGTTTCAGGCTGGGGCAGGTGTTGGCTTGCCAGGTTTGAATTCAGAAGTGCCAGTTGTCCTTATCCAGCTTGGCGCTCAGGGCTGTCACTGCAGGAGAGGGAACAATTAAACCTTCATGGCTCAGACTGGGGAGGAGCCAGATCCTGCCCACTGCTGGTGCTGGGCTGATCCGTGTAAGGAATAAGGTTATAATTTCAGAAGTATCTGATGGATCTTGTTGTCAAGTCCAGGTTGAGAGCAGGAAGAGAAGGCTGTGGTTGGGAATGGATGTTTCTTCCTGTTCTTTCCATCGAAATCTGAAGCTGCTTTTGATGTTGGGTATGTTAGGAGTGACACAACTCAGGTTGAAAAAGATGACTTTTGGAAACTCAGTGTTGACTATGTGAGAATAAATCCATATGTAGTAAGAGCTATGGGTAAGCATTGCAAAATTTCTTGAAGGTCAGTGGTGCCCCAAATGAAAGTGAGATATTCAGAAGAACATCTTCTCCTTGTACACCCCCTACACATGCTGAATTCTAAATAAAACATTTCCAGCAGACACCCTGAGCTACAGCTGATTTTCTTCCATCATAAAAACCTGGTCTAGTGGAAGGAGCCCCTGCCCACAGCAGTGGATTTGGAACAAGCTGATGTTTAAGGTCCCTTCCAAGCCAAACCACTCTGTGACAAAAGTAATTTTCATGGTTAACTCACATTGCACATGGCATCTTAACACCTGGCTTGAGGAACACTGCTTCCCCGAGGCAGCAACTAGGGAAATGAATGGTTATGTTTGTATAACTTTGAGTTCAAGGATTTTTCTGTCAGACTTGAATGCATCAGTTGATTTGTGTTTATTTTTGGGATACGGGGGGAAAATGAAGTTTTCCTGTAGGCTTTATTAGAGCATGGAGTGGAATATGTAAGGCAAGATTTAAAACTAAATAGCCTGTTGTTTCCTGAGGTGTTTTCAATCATGAAGCCTTGCAGTTGGTTTCCCCTCCCCTCCATCTGCAGTGCTGAACCCTGTGAAACACATCGAGCTCTCTGCTGATACCTGACTCCCTTATCTCTGCTCTCTTATGAATTGCACAATGTTTTCCAACCCCAGAAAATCACACTTTGCCTGTGACAAAATTCTTCCTCATCTATTTGGGAAGTCTTGTGCCAAGCCTGTTGTGAATTTGAAGCAAGTGGTCTGGCAAAGCACAGGGGAAGGTTCCTGGTTGCTGCCGGCTGCAGGTGCTGGGCAGGAGCACAGCCTGGCACTCACAGAACCGCTCTGTGCTGGGTGTGAGTGCGCTGGGGCTGGGCTCCTGGCAGCTGAACACTGAGCGTTTCTAAAGCTGTCTAAGGAGGATTTAAACACCACTAAGTCAGGCTTGTTCACAGCTGAGTCTGCCTGGGTGTCATCTGGTTAAATAGAAGTGACTCTAGCTCCAGAGAGGGTTATGCAGTTGGGACCAAAGTGGTTTTCAAAATGAGAATTATAGAATCCCAGAATGGTTTAGGCTGGAAGGGGCCTTAAAGCTCATTTTGTTCCAATGCCCTGGAATGGGCATGGACACCTTCCACTAGACCAGGGTGCTCACAGCCCCATCCAACTTTGGACTTAAACACTTCTAGGGATGGGGTGTCCTCAAACACTATGGGCAAACTGTGCCAGTATATCTCCACTCTTACCTGAAAGAATTTCTTCACAGTATCAAATCTCAGTCATTCCCCTTTGTCCTATCACTACATGCCCTTGTGGAAAGTCTCTCTCCAGAAGGCTCCACTTTAAAAAAAAGGCAAGAATTAAAGCTGGGACTGGTTTGCAGTTTTAATTTTCTTGGATGCCAGCAGCTTTGTTGTTTCAGTGGGTTTGGTCCCAGCCTTTTCCATCAGCTGAGCAGGGAGGTCAGCAGCAGGACTGGAGAGACCTGGTGGCAGGACACAGTCCCACAGGGCAGGGGAGGCTGAGCACAGCCCTGGTGTGGGAAGTGACTCCAGACAATGGAATTTTCTGGTCGGATGGACAGGCTGCCTCCTCCTCTTCTGCTTGCTGAGCAGTGCTGGAGGAGCTGACATTTGTGACAGTCACAGGGATCCTTATTCCCAGTGCAGCCACCTCCCCGTGCCCTGTGTGCAGAATGGTGTGATAAGAACCAAGGGATAAAAAAGGTCTTGATTCCAGGTCTTTCTTCACAAGGCCAGGAGTGAGTTCAAAATGCAGCAAGAAGTCAGGAAAAGCTTTTCTTCTGGCTCAGTAAAGGGAAAGACACCAGTGAGGGTGTCCCTGCAGACCCTGCTCCTGACCTTGGCACACTCATGAACGGAGTGGCTGTGTCATCTTCCTTGTTCTGCCTCCTCTCTTGTCCATAGCAAGAGATTGTTTTACTCTTGAGGCATTGCTAAGTGGAAAAGGGGAGAAAAAAAATAGTATTTTATATATAGAGAGAGCTACTGCAGCTACCTGTCAGCTCCAAATCATCCCCAGATAGGAGGGGTTGCAGGAGGGGTGTGGAGAGGCAGAATGGGCTCTTTTATAAGGACAGGCACATAAAATATTGCTGGGAATGTAGGGGAATAGTGCAATAGATTTATAGGCTTCAAATGCCTTCCCCAAACTGCTATGCAGGCTGTCACTAAAATGGAAAATAGATATAAGGTTGTATAATGTATCCACAAAGTAGTGTGTGATTTAACAGCAGCACTTACCATTTGCATTGAAACAGGCTGCAATTGCTAAAATCAGGGGAGAAGCTTAAAGTCCTAATGTTTGATGGTGGATACGGCTGTAGAGAGCAAAATTCTGCTCACTGGGGTTGATTAATTCCATATGACAAAAGATATAAGATGAAGTGGTCTGCATACTGGGATCAATTGCTGTGGGAAGAAACATATGAGCATAATTTTTTTTTCCCCTTGACTGGCAAGCTCTCAATCCTGAGACATTGGAAGGTTCTGCCCTCAGTTTTAAGGTTATGAACACACGAAATCCTGACAACTCTGTTATTCATCAGGGTGAAATCTTACTCATATGTACCAAATGTATGGGGAGGCTAAATGGATCTATCAGCCGTGATTTGAGCAGAATATTCTGCCTTGTTAATTTATTTATTTAAGAGGATTAAAGAGAGTCTGAACAGCCATTCTGAGTTCCCTGAGGATTTTAGTAGTGCAGGGCAAGAAGGGCCATTACAATGGAGTGATGAGATATTTATCACAATGTGTTCTTGTCTCAAGCTTAGGGCCTCGTGTTCGTGCCATAATAGGTTCTTCCCAAGGAACTTCGAAACCCAAAGTTAATTTGTCAGATCTCTTGATGGTCTATTCCACTGTTTAATTACCACATTTTTAACAATATGTACCCTTTTTGCTGTAAGGACTTTTTAACCTCTGATTTTCAACTCTTGCTGGCGTTTCTATTTCGGAAAGCATAGGACAAAGCACTTTTTTCCTCCTCCATGCAAAGCAGTATTAAAATTCACTAGATTTGTGTGCCTGTGGACTCACTTGTTTTGTAAAGTACAAGTGGGTTATTTTTGGTTTTTTTTTAATTATGTGTTTTTTCTCATGCAATGGGAAATAAACTTGTACTTCCAGTTTAGTTAATACCTGTGCTATAATCTCTCCCTTCCCCATGAAAGTTTTATGTCCTTGTAAAAGAAGTTCTGCAGTCACAGACGATGACAGTCAGCAAAGCGTTCACATCTCCCCAGAAAATTGTGTTAAATTGGGCTCTGTGAAGGAAAGAAGAGCTGTGCTCGTGCTCTCAATATTACATTTACATCTCTGGGGTTGTTACCATAGCTCAGTGATTTCAAGGAGTTAATACTCTGAACTTTAAAGTGGATAAAAAGCAGAGGGGAAAATGGGATGAGAGGGTGTCTTGGTTTGAAAGACAGGTATCTGCTAAGGAAGGCAGGAGCCTCCCTTGAAATGGAAAATGCAACCCCCTTCCCTCCAAATTATTATAATTTTGAAATTAAGGGGCTTTCAGGCAAAGATATGGAGAATAGGAATAACAGTTCTTTACTAACATATATGTATAAATCTATATTAAAAGACAGGAAAAAAACCCAAACCAACAAAAACACTGGTTTAAACTGACAGAATCAGAAATACAACCTGACACCCTGTGATGGTGGTGGTAGCAGTCCGATAAGATGGTGGCTGCAGTCCTCCTGAAGTGAGGGATGTAGTTCTGTTGAAGCAGTGATCCTGTAAAGGTCTGGTCTTCCTCAGAAGGTCCGGTGGTAGATATTTAGCTCTTGTCCTCTGGAACTCCAGTGGGGAAAAAAAACCCCTCTGGGAATCCAGTGGAAGAAGGCTGCTAGGGTGTTCGAGATCTCAGTTTATATTTAGCATGGAATGCTTGGCTCCTTCCCCCTGGGCGGAGCATTTCACAATGAAATGGTGAGTCAGGAGGCAAGGCCTTGATGGGCCATTAACAGGAGATAGTCCAGGAGCGAGTTATCTCTGAGTCATGCACAAGGCATTGTTGGGACCATCAACAGAAGATAGTCCAAGGGGTGAGGCAGGGAACATTGCTACACCTGGTTTCAACAGCTCATGAAGATGGTG
This sequence comes from Mystacornis crossleyi, assembly GCA_013400655.1. Classification (NCBI taxonomy): domain Eukaryota; kingdom Metazoa; phylum Chordata; class Aves; order Passeriformes; family Timaliidae; genus Mystacornis; species Mystacornis crossleyi. Next base: position 115,188 of record VYZQ01058297.1, on the reverse strand, counting down.
ATAGAATACTTTTTCTTACACTGTAACCTAGGACAGAGGGGGTGCCTCTGCTTAATGGAGACTGGAGTGCACTGGCACAGCTTGCCTAAACAACAACCAGGAGTGAACTTGCTCACCAGCCTACTTTGTTATGCTGATCTTTTCTTATTTTATTCTCCACAGTCTATCACATCAATTATACATCACTGAACACTTGGACATTAACCCTATAAAGCCTTTTTTTATCATTTCCAGTAGACTGTTGTTGTACTGTTGACCCGTTTTATGTTTTACAAAGAATCTGGACTCATGTAGCCAAATTTCGCATAGTTGATCAGGGATTTCAGCATCTGGGCATCTCCTGATACATCACTCCTGTCCAGCTGGGAGGACCCTGGGCTCAGTGTTCTGCCCCTCTTGTCCTGGTGGGAAAATTGCTGTTCTTTTTTCTTCTGTGTTCTTCACCATTTGACTTTCTGATTTTTTTCAAATTTACTGCTTTTATTGCTTTAGTGTGAGAAGCATTTAATTAACTCAGAGCAGGAGGTTCCAAGGAAGATTTAGGATTTAATAATGTGTATTTCTTTGCCTGATTTTGCTGTGTTTAGAACCATAACAGAGTTTGCCACTAAAATTTTCCTTGGGACCATCAAGTTCCCCTGGCGCTGATGTGTAAACTCTCCATTCCCTATGGAAACCCTGGAGAGACATTCCAGTTTGCAGAGGAAAGACAACTTTCCACTTAGGACAGTGCCTGGCCTGTAGAGGAGTTCAGGAAGGTGGTTAAAAACCATTGAGTTTCAGTCTTGTGAGAAATTTCCTCATCTTTTTATTTGCACTTATTCTGCATCAGAATGCAAGTAAATATTTTCAATATTTCCAATCAGAATATATTTTTGAGTATTTATCCTGTTTGTTTTCTGTTTCTGCTTTGAAACTTTTAAATTAATAATATTGTCTCTTTTTTTTTTTTTGGAGAATACAGAAGTATTAGATGGCTCAGCTTGTCTTTAAAATAGATTTTTAAGAAATAATTTAGAACAGCTACTTTCAAGCGATTGAGTCGTCTCATTTTTTTAGATTAGAATCTCTTGTTTGTTTTGTAATGAAATGCTTTGACACTGGAACAAGAAATTAAGATAAATATTCAGCATACAAACCACATGACAGGTGTTTTTTCCAGCATCCGTCTTGTTCCAGGGAAGTGCTATATTTCTTCTCCAGACATGTTTTTGCGCTTTTATAAATTACTCCAGAGTTGGAAATTTCAACTGTTTCTTGAAAATTTTTCAGTCTCTGATTCCCGGCAATTTTCTTGCTTCAGAAAATTGATTTTAAATCAGTTAAGAAGGCTGGAAACTTCTTGGTGCCTCCCTTTTACCAAGCTATAATTTAGTGGAGGACACATTTATACATGAAAATGAGCATAAAAGCGTTATATTGACTTCTCTAGGAGAAATCTTCCGACCCAGGGCCGTGGACGCACACAAATCCACGTGTGTGGCACTTCTCCGTCATTCCAGTGGGGAAATCCCACTGAGTTGGCCCCTGGAGCTGATGCTGGCAGTGGGGAGGGATGCAGAGGCTGTGCTGGCAGAGCGGGGGTGAGTGCCAGGCCAGCCCCAGGACACGCTGCTGGCAAGGGCAGCTGTGGCTGCAGCTGAAGGGGCAGCTGCTGTCGCTGTGCCTGCAGGTCCAGAGAGGAATAAGGCTGAGACAGAGCTCTCAGATGTTAATCCACACTCAGGGCAGCACTAATAGCTAAGAAACAGCAGGTAGCTCACTTGGAAGAGAAAAAGGATTGGATTTTGTTTTTTCCCTGAGCTGGAAGAGTTTGCCCGCTTTTCCAAACGGACAGCTCTGCTTCCAGGCTTGCTTCCTCTGGTTCACCCGGGGTTTGGCTGCTTAACCAGCAGCACTCAGCAATTACAGAAACCCACAGACTTCTCAGCCACACAGATCTTTGTGTAGAGGAGTGTAGAAGCCCTCGTTTTATAAATGGCAGCCTGGAGACTGAGAGAACATCAGTTCCTCGTGGTGGTGAGGAGAGCCCTCCCAGAGGTGGGCACACAGCCCAGGGGCTGCCGGCAGTGTCTGTGTGCGCACTCCTGCCCACTCCAGTCATTCAGAGCCCTCCTTGTGGGCAGCAGAGGACAGCTCGACCCTGAGGAGAGCAAGAACTGGTTGCTGTATCTGCACCATTTGCACTTAGCAGCCCTTAAATATTTCTGCTGATGGACTGAGTGAAACTGGACACAGGCACAGCTTTGCACTGTCGTGTTTCTGTTCTCTGTGCTGCTTCCAGGTACTGTTCATGTGTTAAAGTCAAATGTTCTGTTTTGGGGACAAGGATGGTTTCCTCTTTCTACACCACCTGGTTTAACAGGGTCCACACCTACTGGAAAGAGACTCTGCTGCAGAAAAAGTAAACTCACATTTGGCTGTGCCACGAATCTCTCTGCCGGATTTTATATACCCTGAAAAGACTCTTGGGAAAAACTGAAGGCTGATTTGAGTGAGCAGTTGCCCTGAAAATTGACCCACACTGCAATATCAAATTGGGGACATTCTCTCAAGTGCTGTTTCACCCTTCCCTGCTTCTGGTGAGTTGACCCAGGTTGCTCTAAGGCCCCTTGTACTCATTCTCTGCTATAGCCAACAGAAAAATAAAGACTGGGTTGGCTGGTTTGTTTTTTAAAATCAGTGAGGTTTTTTTCTCTTCAGTTGCTTTTTTCTTCTTGAAAGCTTTTCTGGCTCATTTTGCCTTGAGGGGATAGTTTTTTTGAGGTTTTTTGATATGGAAAAATAACTGTTTCTGTAGTGATTTTAGAACTGCTGAAGGTAGCTGAATACATTTATTTATATGGATGGAGATCAAGGACAAGTGCATCTTGCACTTGTATTTATAGCCTTCTGTATAATATGCTTGAAAATAAATACCATCGTTTTGCATAGGCCACTGCCTGACCTGGGCATCCTGTGAATGTGCTTTTCAGTGCCTCAGGTGTAGGAACTTCCCTTTCTTTTTCCATAATTCCTATGTTGCTGATTCTCCTTTGTAGTTTTATAGAATAGCTATTTCTCTAGCTCTTGATGTGCCAGTAGAGCATACAAGATTGCATTGGCTCGTTCCTACATAACATTAAATTAAATGCATTTTTCTTTCTGGATTTTAGCTTTGGCATGGACAGGGTCATGCCTCTTGATTTAAGTATTTGTTTCTCAATTTAATTCCAGTGGTCTTTTTGCAGATTCCCTTGCCTTGAAGTGCCTTGATGCAATAAGAATTCTCAAAATACTGTCCCATGCTATGCGGGTTCTTGACTCCCTGAGGGTGTAGAGATTTTCCTCCTGCTTTTAATTTTTTGTTTATTTTAAGAACCATTATGCTCAGATGTCTCTCTTTCTCAGGTGTCTGGCACGTAATAAAAATTTAAAACCAGGTTGTAATTCCTGGAAAAATTAGCTCGTTTTTAATGAAATCACCTACAAGCTGTCTAATTATAATTCTTTCCAGAGTTTTGCTTCTGTACTTTCTTGTTGCTGGTGTAATTCATGCCCCTTCTCTGTTAAACTACCTTATCTTGGGTGTCAGCTCAGTCTAAATTGTTCTTCTCTGTCCAAATAACAGGATTCACATGCCCTCACCCTTCTCTGGTGTCAGTAACATCAGTCTCGGTCTCTTATTTCTCCTGTTATTATTAAAGCCTCCCTTTTTAAACACTGGATATTTATTTTTCCTCAAGATACAACATTTTCCTCCTGTCATAAAGCAAGGGACTTTACCATTTTCAAAGGCTCTTTCAGAAAAGCTGAGAATTAGATTCTTGTGGAGACCTTAATAAAAAATTGAAGACTTCATGTATTAACATACATTGATTTATTCATAGTGTTTCATTACAAATAAGTGAGGATCCCATAATATCAAAAAAGGTTAGGAGAGCAGCAGAGCACGGTACATTATATTGACAGCTCTATTGAAATTGAGCTGCCTTGGGATTGAATTTGGAACTCAGGCAAGGAATTGGCTGGTAAATAAGTCATGAGTTTTCCTTGCAAGTGTCTGTATATCACGAGGGTTGCCATGGGTGAGCAGGCTGAGCTTGAGCGGGTTTCAAGGTGTGCTGGCACCAGCACCAGGTATACTCAGGACATCCTTCCAGGTCTGGAACCCTCCTGGCTTATCCCAGGTGTCAACCAGGCACTGCACCACACATAAATCTGCACTCTGAGGCTCAGAGTGAGGGGAGGGAAAGGATGGTAGGAGCTGGTTTCCACGGAGAGAAGTGCTTTTGTCTAAAGACGTGATATTTGTTTCATTTAAACATATCATTTCATTTCCACCTATTCTCTGTAGCACAGGAAAAGTCTTCCAAAGCTTTTGTTGTCAGAAAAAGGCTGCCATTGTTTTCAGCTGCCTTTTGAAGAGATGATTTGCCAAAAAGAACCGTATCCATGTTTGCACCGAGAGTTTTCATAAGCTGTGGGGGCTTGCACAAGCGATTCTCATGAAAATCCTGCCGGTCGTGCTGTGTGCTCTGGTTTGACTACAGAAGTTCTGAGCTTGGGAACAAAAAGCAATTCTTTGCATCTTTTGTTGTAAACCAGCACATGCTGAGGCTTTAGCGGAGAGAGGAAATTAGTTTTTCCCTAAGTAAAGCCTTGGAAAAATTGTCATGTTTGTTTGACAGCACCCAAATACAAAACCGCTCACGGGAGATACTGAAATAATCCTGAAATAATACCTGTCCTTGTGTTTGCAGCTGAGCCTCGAGAGAGGTGACAAAAAGGGGAGCAGAGAGAGGCCAGGTGCAGAAGGGCCCTCAGCACCTCCTTGTCCTTGTTCTTCATTTGCAGATCACGTACAAAGCCGTTGGGTCTCTGGATCCCAGTGCCGACCTGTCCAGCCAAAGAGGGAAAGTCTTCAAGCTGAGGAACGAAACCCATCACCTCTTTGTGGGGTTGTACCCAGGCACTACCTACTCATTCACCATCAAAGCCAGCACAGTCAAGGGCTTTGGGCCACCCATCACCACCCGGATTGCAACTAAGATTTCAGGTACTGATTTGGAGAAGAAGAAAAAATAAAACTTTCTAGGAATTTGTTCTTTAGGATCAAAGCTGATGCGTAAAATTATAAAAAATACTCTGTTTAATGTCTGTCCCAAGTTTTATTGGGCAGAGTTTTGAAACAGCCACAAACCTTTGTTTTCTGGGTTACAAATACAAGGGTTAACTTGTGGGTGCCCTAAATATCCCTGGATATCTGTGGAGCATTTTAAATGAGAATCATCATTAGTTCTACAAATGAACTACCCCTATAGTAATTATTGTTAGCATTATCTGCCTGGCTGGGGAAAGCTTCTTCTATAATGTGGTTTTTATTTTCAGGGTATACCAAAATGGATGTAATGAAGTAATGGAATTAATAGTGCAAAGAGACTAAAAATAAAGGGGGAAAGCTGTTTTCCTTGGGTTTTTTAATGAGTAAGAGCAGAGGGAGGGCTTAAGGCACACAAGAATATGAAAGGCGCTAAAATGAGGAGGCCTGGCAAAGGGAAGGTGTGAAAAAAAAAGAGGAACAGGCCAAAAAAAATATGGATAAAGGGTCAGTAATGGTGATATTGGGCAGATATATGTGGATTTTAACATTTTGCTGATAGCACTAAAATAGGTCCTCTAACAGAGAGAAAAAAGGTGTCATTTTTTTGGCTATTTTAACTGTTTTTTCAGTAAAGTCAAAATAAACATCTGGAACATTCAGGACTCTGGTAATGCTTGAAATTATGGCTGAGTGCTGTAGAAAAGAGTGCACTACAGTATTTTCCACTGCCCTATTTCAAAATCGTTTAATAATAGCAAGTTGTGAGCGGTAAGTGACAGGGTGAATTTTAAGGAAGCAAAGCCCATCGGTGTTTGAACCCTTCAAATTTATCACTAAAGCCCTGAACCACTTGAAGTAAAAGCCACTAAGTGGCCAAACAGCTCCCCGGACTGTTGGGGTTGTTGCAGCCCTGCTGTGAAGGGACAGGACAGTGTGCACTCTATTCCCTTGTGACCAGAGAAATAAAAACTCGCAGCAATGATCTGGGGGCTTTTCCCCTGATACCATTTCTTTGCATTTTATTATTCCATGAGTGCTCAGACTGTGTTAGCTGCCTGCGTGAGTGCCGACTGTATGCACACTGAGCTTGGTTTATTGACTTTTTTACCCCCCATCTTCCAAGTACCTGGCTCTCAACAGGTGGGTATGAACTCCATGGAAGCATTGGAGTACTCTCTGACATTGGATTATTTCATTGCACGGTCAAGTTTTTGATACATTTTCCAAAGAATTTGAAAATTACCATTAAACTTGCTCTAGGAGGCAGCCTTGAGGTTATTAGGGAGGAGGATTTTTGCGTTGACAGGAATGTCCTGGTGAGGCTATATTTCTTTTTCAAATGGACAGACACCTGTGCTGTAGCAATGTGTGTTTGTGTGCATGCACTAAGCTGTGCTGTAGCACCAACCCCTCTGGCCAGAGCCAGTGCTCAGCAGTTCCTGCTGTGACATTGTGGCCAGTAGGTCGAGGGAGGGGATTTTCCTCTTCTACCCTGCCCTTGTGAGACCTCACCTGGAGCACTGAAAGCAGCTCTGGGGTCCTCAGCACAGGAAGGACATGGAGCTGTTGGATCAAGCGCAGAGGAGGCCACGGAGATGCTGCAAGGGCTGGAGCGCCTCTGCTCTGAGCCAGGCTGGGAGAGCTGGGGGTGCTCACGTGGAGAAGAGAAGGCTCTGGGGTGTCCTTATTGTAGCCTTCTACAGTAGTACCTAAAGGGGCTCCAGGAGAGCTGGAGAGGGACTTGGGACAAGGGCCTGGAGGGACAGGACAAGGGAGAATGGTTTTAATCTGACAGAGGGCAGGGTTAGGTTGGATGTTAGGAAGAAATTCATGCCTGTGAGGGTGGAGAGGCCCTGGCACAGAGTGCCCAGAGATGCTGTGCCCAAGGAAGTGCCCAACGCCAGTCTGGAGAGGGCTTGGAGCAACCTGGGGTAGTGGAAAGTGTCCCTGCCCATGGCAGGGGGTTGGAACTGGATGATCTTTAAGATCTCTTCCAACCCAAACCATTCTGTGGTCTCCACCCTCTCCAGCGATCTCTGGTGTAGAAGAGCGCTGTGACAAGTCTCCTTTCAATGAGTCACTGCTTCCCCTTGATGCAGAGCACCTTATTCCAGAGAAATCCTTCTTAAGCTGTTGACATTCATGCTGAACGTATTCCCAGCTTATTGACAGGGAAGCCAGCAGCTGAGCTGATAATAGCAGCCCCCATTCTTGACAGTTTTCAGGCATTTAGATAAAAATCCTGATTGTAAACAGGATTACAGTGGAAATCGCTATGAGAGGATTAAATATGGGATCCCCCACAATGCAGCTTGCCCTTGTGGGCTACAGATTAACTATTTGTGTGAATTCTTCTGTTTGCTTTATACTTTAAAGTCATTTCAGCAAAACCTGCGTCTTTGGAACAGATTTGGTACCACTCTGACCTCAGGATCCCTTCAGGTCTTCAGCAGTACAATTTGTCCCACACAGATGCCTGCTCCTGGGGAAGGAAGAAGTGATGTAATAAGTAAAATATATTTCCTAAGGAAAGCTGTCCTACTTTCATGGAATGGTCCTAAGAGAAGATAACAAAGCAGAAGGAGAAACTAGAGTTTGGCTGAGTGGGTTTTTATTCAGTGGGTTTCTGTATTGCTTGGGGGAACACATCAGAGATAGGGATGCCATGGCTGGGCACTGCCCGAGGGTGGCATGGGGATCTCTGCCTGTGGAGTCAGCAGCACTAAAGCACCGGGGTAAAATGTCCTGGTTTTGGGTGCAAAAATAACCTGGCTAATTTGTGCTCCTCTCTTTTCATCTTTTGTGCTTCCTAGCACACCCTTCAGCTAATCTAGGGGACATAACTTAAGCCTGTGTACTAAAAACTCTTAAGATGTGAGAGGGCTAATCCACTGACCAGAAGAGGGAAAAGGATTCAGGATTCAGGGGTGCTTTTCTTAGCTCTACCACTGATTCATTCACCCTAATAGTTTGGATTTATTAAAAATGTCTATGCAGTTTTCTTTCCTCACCTTTAAAACTGAAGGAATGAGTTCAAAGGATTACTAAATCCTAAAAATTCAAGATGGGACTTTTAAAGCCAATTTGAAGATTGTCCGATTCCCATTTAATTTGAATGGAAAAAGAGTGTACAAATATTTAAGCAGTTTTGATCATTCTGGTCATAACACTGGGAAGCATTTTGATATTTTATTTGAGAAATGTGAATATAATGTTGCCAACACTACCAAAAGCAGTGGCTTGTGCATAACAAGCGTGTTCTCTTTGTCCTGCTGCAGCACCATCCATGCCGGAGTACGACACGGACTCTCCCCTCAACGAGACTGACACCACCATCACTGTCATGCTGAAGCCTGCTCAGTCCCGGGGAGCACCGGTCAGGTAGGTGTTTTGTCTTTTCATACTTTCCCCTCTCCTTTCTCCCCAGGCTTCCCTCACTCCTCTCTCATTCTCCTCTGATAATGGAGCTGCTGAAAGCAAGCGCCGACTAAAAGGCCGGCTCAGCTGTTGATTCTGCCTTTCACAGCCTCCTTTCATGAGTGCTTCAGCCTCCTTGCCTCCCGCTGTTAACCTCCAGGAGGGATTGCTGCTGGCACTGTCGGGGTTATTACCCTCTCAGCATCACTTCAGAGGCCTTTGCAGCGCTGGAGCACAGTGGGATGTGGAGCTGGGTACTGGGCATCCCCACGCGAGGGTGGAGGAGGCTCCAGGTCTCCATCCTGCCCTCTCTTCCATGATGAACAAGGCCTGATGGTAACTCTTAGAGGAATGCTGCACTGTCTTTAATGCTTGTGGGTTCATTTGCTCAGCTTCTGGATCTCACATTCGTAATCCAGCTGTGCTGCTGGGCTGGCTGTGCTGTGAAGCAGTAATTTAGTCCAGGAAAAAGGAATTCTGGTTTATTGAGGCTTTGCTAGCATTGACAAGCAGGTCTTGCTGCAGAATAGAGGATTTACAGACACAGAATCATGAAGGTTGGAAAAGACCTCCAAGACTTTCGAGTCCAACCTTTTACCACTTCCCACCTTGTCAATCAGACCAGAGATCTGAGTTCCATCTGCAATCATTTCTTGAACACCTCCAGGGATGGTGACTCCACCACTTCTGTGGGCAGCCTTTCCCAATGCCTGACCACCCTTTCTGTGAAGAAATTCCTCCTGATGTCCAAACTGAACCTCTTCTGGCACAGCTCGAGGCCATTTCCTCTCATCCTGTCCCCGTTCCCTGGAAGCAGAGCCTGAACCCCACCTGGCTGCCCGCTCCTGTCAGGGAGTTGTGGAGAGCCAGAATGTCCCCCTGAGCCTCCTTTTCTCCAGCTTAAACAGCCCCAGCTGCTCCTCACATGACTGAGTCTCCAGCCCCTTCCCCAGCTCCGTTCCCTTCCCTGGACACGCTCCAGCCCCTCAATGTCTCTCTTGCAATGAGGGGCCAGGACTCAAGGTGTGACCTCACCAGTGCCAAGTACAGGGGTGCCATCCCTTCCCTGCTCATTTAGGGGCAGGGAGCTGCCCAGGCACCCACGGGATAGAGTGGGCACCTTGCAGGAAACCTTGCTGCCAGTCTGAGCAGGG